>JBANCW010000140.1:7368-18230 GCA_037040085.1 Colocasiomyia kotana | reverse complement strand
CCAGTTGCTGGCAGCATATTTCGGCTTAATAAGTAAGTAAATATAACACAATTAACAATGCAGCTCCGACTAGCTCCGATGAGCTCTTGCTGCCCGTTTGCGATACACTGACTATGGGGCATCTGTAATTACTTGCTCGCTAGAGCAGCTGACATACTCTACACCGAATTATACAATCAGGAAGTAGGCAATATGGAAAAGTACTGTTGCGCCGTCATGCTTCATGTTAAACAGGCGTTTGACGGGGTCTGGCCTCCAGGCCTACTCTTCAAGATGAAAAGATGTCTTCTCCAATCCCATAAGGTCCTACCTTAAAGACCGAACTTTTTATGTGCGATGCGAAGACGCAAGATCAAGCGTGAAAGCTATACGAGCAGGAGTGCCACAAGACAGCGTACTGGGTCCAACCATGTACACTGCTTACACAGCTGACATGCCGATCATACAGGAGGAAAGCTTGCTTCTTGCCACATACGCAGATGGTACAGCATCCCTGCAACCGCCACCCCACAGGGGGCTTCAGTCTGCATACAACAGCAATTGGACTTTATAGACGCCTGGCTACAAAGGTGGAATATAGTGGTTAACCCGGAAAGCTCAACGTAAGCCACGTTTGCGCTGAGAATGGGTAAAAGCCTTCCTGTTTGCCTAAACGGATCAATAATAACATACGAAGCAACTCCTTAATATTTGGGCATGACGCTTGACAGACGGTACGATCTGGTACCGGAAACAGGCAGAGGCTAGGATGAAGCAGTTGCACTGGCTAATAGGTGGGCGCGCCAAGACGAAACTATAGGTCAAGCTGCTGGTGTACAAGTCCATTATAAAACCAATTTGGATGTACCGCATTCAACTTTGGGGCACAGCCAGCCAAAGCAACCGCAGTTTTATCCAAAAGCTCCAAAACAAAGCGCTAAGGAGACTATCCGACGCCCACGTTTTTCACGATAACGCCACGATCCGCTCTTCGCTTGGAATCCCATGGGCAGAAAACGAGATCGCCAAGATAAGCTCAAAGTATGGTAACAAGCTTGAGAATCATCCAAACCCTTTGGCGATCAACCTACACGATAACAGCATAACAAGAAGAAGGCTACTTCGACTACAGCCGCTTGACCTAACAATAAACTGATCTAACCCCGAGTGTACTGTAAGACGGAATTGCGATTGTCTGTCCATGAAATTTAATTACTGTTCACTGACAGATTTTACATAAAATATAAATAAAATTTAAAAAAAAATCATTCAGGAAGGAGACAATATGGATAATTTCTTTGCCAGCGTTGCCACATGTCAGCGCAGTTTGATTTTTCTATCATTTTTAATTTTATAGACAGCAGAACATTCAATCTTTATTTTAAAATACTTGCTATATTGAAAATTAAAAAAAAAAAAAGAAAAAATAAGAGAAGAACAACCTTGTTTCAAGAGCGTTGAAACTCAAATGTTGAGCGAGCCTTTTTTTTCCAGTGTATGCATATACTATGCGCACTTTAACTGCTCAGAGGCAGTGCCTTTAATGCGTTACAAATATCTGATCAATTTTGTATAGCCGTGCAAGGGTATAAAAATGCCGTCAATTTCAGTTTTATATTTTAAAGCAGTTTCTTGTAATGATTTCGAATTTAATTCGAGTTCGGTGACTTTGGGCGGCTCAAGTTTTTATCGACAGCCTATAATTTGCAGCTGATTTTTTGTTGCTTTAGAAATAAGTACATAAAAACGTGTCTTACTCATAGAACTTATTATTTCTTAATGCATTATTTTATTACCATCTAATGAATTAGTCATACGGTTACCGTTAAAGTTTATTGCTCTCTCCAGCTATACGATGCGTTTACCTAAGTCAAGCACTTTAAGCAATCAAAATACGTAGTACAGTTATTGTCTAGCAGTAGTCAATACGCATGCCAATTAGTAAAGCGTTTCACAGCTGGCAGAAATCATAGAATATATATATATATAGATTTTTTATATATATTTTTATATCCGTGCTTTACACAAACTTCACGGCAGATATAGTTATCAATCTGAGAGCGTCTATGAAGCTAGAAGAATAGCCTAAAAAATATGCAGGATCAAGATTAACACGCAGAAATCCGCTAAAATGGCATTCGCACTAAAACGAGTAGAATGTCCATCAGACTAAATGTACGTCTTAAGACTATTCCGACACAGTGAAATAACCTGGATTACACCTTGATCAAAGCCAAACAAAAACAAAAACAAAATATGCTGGCTACTGGAGCCACGATCTCCACTTAGCCTGGCGAACAAATTACGACTCTGCAAAGCATGGCTAAAACCAGTCTGGATATATGCAATGGAACTTTGGGGTATAGCTATAATAGAGAATATAGAAATAATCCAAAGGTATCAGTTAATGCTTAAAAAATACTTAAAGCCCCTTGGTTTGTTAGCAATTTTGAAATACAAAAAGCCCTAAATATAGTCAATGGTCGAAGAAGAAATAAGACGAGTTTCCACAAATTGCCAGGAAAACTACTTAGTAGTTAGTCTTTTCGCTACTAGTAGGCACTTATGAAGGCTGAAAAAGCGGCACGTATTAGACCTTTCTAATTAATTACATAACTTAATAATTATTAATCTAAGCATAAATGCAAGATTATAGAAAATTTGCTGAATGTCAGCAGACAGATTGCAAATATAAAATAAATTATGCCGGCGTTGCCCGGCATAGTCACCTCAGCTTTAGAAAGCATACACTGCGTCATAGGAGACAGCCTTAGGCAAATGATCGATCTCTCAAGTATAGGTGATAAGTCTAGCATTGCTTCTTCTTTGGGGAAATCAGTGTCTTGGAAGCGAAAACTCTTCGTTTGATCGAGCCAGCGAAAAGAACATAGAAGTGCTCAAAATTGATAGCATTCTTAACCACACTGTTCTCACACTGTATGCTGAAAGAAATCTAACTATAATGGCTTCTGACTCCAACCAAAAGCCGATCAGAATTGCTTACCCTACCACGACCATCCGCGTACACTCCAACACACCCTCTGCAGAAAAAGCTGTTCGAGGAGCGTAAGAATGATGGTAACAACGCCATACACAGTAGGGCAGCACCAACATTAAGGAATGGGTTGAGTGCCTCCTAGAATTTATTATAGTTGGAAAACTAACTAACTGCAACTAAGTAGAATTTTTCATTTGAAAATAAAACACGAAAAACAAAAACAAAAAATCGAAGCATAGCTATTGTTAGCCATTAACAGTAACTGTAACAGTTTAAAGGATACAAATAGCAGAGGGATCAGTTGATGAACAATTTAGCGTTTTTTGTGGGTTGGTAAGCAGTGTTCATTAGCTGAATGCCAAAGCAGGCGTGGCAGTCCCCACAAATATATACTTTTGTTCAATATATTTGATATGAAATTGAAATGCTGACACACCCCGTGCCCCCTATGATCAGCCGCAGCAGCAGCAGCAGCTAAAAGTGCATGAACTTATTTATATTGTAGCAAACACTCAGTATACTCTATAAAATTCGATGCGATGCCATGCGATAAACGTCGACTGATCATAACCATTATAAACAAAAGACTCATAAATATAAAGGAGTGCCGACAATGCGAGCTGCAGCAGCAACAACAAAACGACAGAAGAACAAAAACAAAAACAAAAAGTATTGCTCATAAAAATTTGGTGCAAAAGGCATAAAAAATTGCAATGCAAAGACGTCAAATGTTCAATTTATTATAAATTATTGTTGAACCTTTTCTTATAACTTTTGTGCAGCAAAATGTAATTTTTTTTTTTTTTTGGTTTTGGTTTTTTTTTTTTGTGATAAATTGCTTAATTTACTGTGTGCTGTGTTTGAATTTTGCATTTTAAATTTAGCTGTTTATGAACATTTTTATTTCGTTTATGCTGCAGACGAAAAAAAATAATAAAAATAAAAAAGCTCTGCAGAAAACATCCGCCGGCATTGGCATGATTGTCACGATTTTGTCTGTTGAAGTTTTCATTTTGTTTCCCTGCAAGTAAGTAATTAAAATGCGACTGACAAAGTGAGCTAAGCATGCCGCCTGAATTTATTTTGAGCAAAGAAAAACGAGCTTTTTTTTATTATTATTTTTGCCAATATTTGCTGGCCGCCTTTTTTTTGTTGGCTCTGCTGCTCATAAATCAAATAGCAGCCATTAAATGGCAGCAGCAATCGGCAATCGACAATCGGCAACGGTTCAGACAACTAATTGTACATGACATGGGCATGCTCAGCTGGCTCTGCAGTTTACTGCTGCTCCATTTTCAGCATTGGCTAGTTTTATTTTTTCCAATTGGCTCAAGTCATTCAGCCAATAGGCCAGAACCGGCTAAAAGTCGCCAAGCGCATGTGGCCAAATTAACACCTCAAAAGCTCAAAGCCAGCAATTGCTTGTTGGTCTCAACTTTGGTGACAGATATCGAAATGTAATGCAAGCCACTAAAAAACATACAAACGGTTTTTGTCTTTCTTTTTCTTTTGACCAAGTTGTTTGGCTGGTTTGCAATTGGCCACGTTACCAGCAACAGCTGTGGCAAAAGCGCATGCGCCACATTGAATTGCATTAGCCAAGCATGCAGCGTGTAACTGAAAGAGTGGGCCAAGCAGTAACTGGCTGAAACAACTATCGAATATACTAAAATGGGTATTAACAAGTCTTAAAGGCCGCTTCCAGCAGTTGCATTTGCCCAGAACTAAGCTGCAAGCATGTGGGAACAACAAATAAACACTCGTTAAGCCAGAGAGCAGACTATAGAATTTTCATAATGTGAAAAAAAAAAAATGCCAGATTTAAATTTGTCAATGAAACTTCTGCTCCAGCTTGGCTACTGAAAAGAAATACGCCTCGAGCGGAGCGGAGCGTACGTTGGCAATCGGCAATTGTCAGCGCGCACACTGAACGCTTAGCAGAGAAGAATTTTTCTTTTATAATCTCTAAGCTTAAGCTCTACGCTTCCTGGGTGCCGACAACAGTTTTGCCATAGTCATTCAGCTATTTTATGGCTAGTTCTGGCTATAATTAGTGTTCAATTGCGAAAAGCATATGAAAATTGCTGTTAGCCGAAATTATGGCTATGCAATTTACCATTCAATATATAAAATTGATTGATAAGTATATTATATTTTTTTTTATATATTTTTTAAATATATTTTTATATATTTTATATCTTATTTTACTATATATTATTATCATAAATATATATTATTATATATATTTATAATAATATATATATTATTTTACATATATTTATAATAATATATATATTATTTTACATATATTTATGTATTATTTTACATATCATCCCTATCTCTATTCCCATCGTGATACGTGGCAGAGTTGCCCAGAGCTCCAGTCAAACCAACATTTTCGATAGGAATATAAATAATCTAAATTTTTTGGTTTGAAAAAAGAATTAAGCAAAGCTGATTTCTTTGAAATTTTTTAGAGAACAGTTTATCAACTTGAAATTTTGTAAGCTCCGCTCCGCTTTTTATGCGCGAGTGACTAAAAAAAAAAAGCTCACTTGCTTCTAGGAAGTTTCTGTGCTCCGCCATGTCATCTCAGCTCCGCTCCGCTATCCAGGCTGATAAGCCGATAGTCCAATAAACTTCTTCGCCTCTAGCAAGGCGCAAACATTTAGGCAATATGTCTCTCAGTTTGCCGGCAGCCCTACTAAGCTGTAGCCTGCGAACATACTTCAATAGCCAGCGCTGATGCAATTCTGCAAATGCAAATGCTGAGACTGCTGGGACCTCTAAGAGAAGCATGGTAAATTTTATTATTGCCATCTGTTCTAGTACCAGAGCTTGACAATTTCCAGATAATTGTTTTCAAATTCTTAGCTTTAACTCAAAAGGTTGTCATTCGCATGCAAATTAGAGCGCCAGGTCTGGCCTTTTCCCGTCGCTTGAACAAAGCAAGCAATGAAGAGTTCGCGACTGTGATTGATGGCTATTATTTGTCAGTTTCGATAATTTCTTTGCCCACTCTCGCAGCCATGTAATTGCCGTGTTCAGCTAGCAGCATACTTTGACATTAATTCATGTTGAGTTTAATTGTTTTACTTTGTACGTAGTTCCTTGTGGTTGCTTGGAACGCAGCCCACATAGATACAAACACACACAGCACAGACAGACAGACACACAGCAACAAGCAATAAATAAATACTGAAAATTACATGGCATCCCATATTGGCAACGCCGCGTCGTTTCGCGTACTTGGGAAAGAAAATTGTTTAAGCAATGTCTCTAAATGAAATTCGATCACAGTCAATGCTGGCTCGATGGCATCAACGGCCCACAGTCGGAGGCTCTATAATTTGCATAATTTCTAGATAAAAGCAGAGCAAAACAAAACTAATAATAATTATAATTTGCATAATAAAAACGCAGTAATTCACTTAGGACTAGTACAACCAGAAGAGAGCAGATAAAAAAATCTATAAACAACTACAGTAAAAATTAAAATTAAAATTGTCTATTTTTATGGTCAAAGTAATACCCTTCCAATTAGCATGGCAAATCAGTGTATGAATGCGGTTGGCATTAAGTTTACTTCATTAATTTAATTGCTTGTTTGGTTAATTTTATTTGGTTTTGTTTATTTACAACAATTAGTTTGGAGGTTCTTTTGGCTAATCAATTTCTCTGTTGTAGAATCGCAGCAGGAGACAAAACTTGGCCTTGGCATTCAAATACAAATATTTATAAGAAGCAATTTTAATTATCCAAAGCATAATTAGCTAAATTAGCAAAGGCCCAGCTCTTTAAGTAATTAAGTAAGAATATTGCCGCAAGCCGGCCAGACTGCCAGACTGCCAGACAGACCGCCGAGTAGCACGAGCTTCTAGAAGTAATTTGAGATGTGGCATGATCAAATTTATGCACACATTGAGCAATAGAAAGATAAATCGCTTGATAGACAGCAAGATAAATATCTATTCGCTCAGCTAGCTACTTTATGCCGCTTACATGGCAGGTTGACAAGGTGTATAAATATGCATGTATGGACAGCTCGATAGATAGATTGATAGATAATAAGCTGTTGCACAGACTAATGGAAAGTTCCCCACATACTAATTAGGTCAATAAACAAGCCAATAGCTGGTTCCATCTATAACGTGTGGAAAGCAGTTGTTAAAAGATACTTTATATAGTCGGTGAAAAGCCAATAAAGCCAATTAGTTAGAACATAAAATACACTGTCAGAAAATACCACATGAAACTCGTAATTTTGAACTTGGAAAAGTACTTGGCTTCCAGCTCGTTTCAGCATTTTTCCTATCTTAAGTACAGTCAATAAAAATGTTTTGTATTTTTTTTTTTCAAACAAAATATTCCAAATAATTTTAGATTGAATGTTTAGAGTGCATTTTTTGTCTCAGTGTGGCTAGAATATACTGGATTCGAATATTTTATTTATATTTTGCAATAAGTGTATCATAATTCAAGTTTGCTGTTCTACAACTTGGCCTACATTTATAAAAATCCAAAATATAAGAAAAAAAATTTTAAAAAAATATATGTATATATAAAATTGGCATAGAAAAAATGTTTAAAATAATATAAACAAAATATTTGTACGCTCTGAGTCTTGGAGTCTTTAATTTTATATTTTTAAAAATTCAAAATAAAAGAAAAGAAAAATAAATAAATAAAATAAAATTAATTATGAAAAAATACTAAAAATAATATAAATAAAATATTTTTAGGCTCTAAAATTATTTGGAGTTTTTTATTTTATATTTAAAAAAAATTCAAAATAAAGGAAAAAAATAAATCAAATAAAATTGGCCTAAAAAAATGCTTAAAATGATATAAACAAATATTTGTAGGCTCTGAAAATATTTGGAGTCTTTCATTTAATTTATATTTATAAAAATCAAAAAAAAAAATTAAATAAAATAAAATTGGCATAGATACTAAAAATAATATAAGTAAAATATTTGTAGGCTCTAAAATTATTTGGAGTCTTTTATTATATATTTTGAAAAATTCAAAATATAAGGAAAAATTAACAACAAAACAACCCCAAAGAAATAGCAAGCGCGAGTACTTGTTTACGGTACGGTACGTACCGTAAGTACCGTATGTACGGTACGCGCATGCTTATGCCTGTACCAAAATGCACAAGTTTTCGGCCTAATTTATGCATAGCTTTGAATGCTTTGTATGCTATTCCGCCAATTACAATAAATACATTGCATGCTGAACGCGAAGTTGTGGTAAAATGTTCGGTAAAACGGCTTAACGCAACGTAATGCAATGCGTCGTCGTCCACGCACTGTCTCTTTTGCCCTTTCGTTCTTTGTGCTTATGCTTATCATGAACTGCTTTTGCCTTATGCGGTCAGTTGTATCAATTAAGTGTTGGTGTCAACCACGGCGAGTGCAAACGGGAGCATAATTATATTATTTTGCGGTTTTTCGAATATCTTTATGTGTATATATGTATGTAGTAGTGTGTATGTACATATGTTCATACAGATCTGTAAAAAATTGTTTTGACATTTATCAAAAAATAATGGGATAACGGAGTCGTAGAACAATTTGTGAATAAAATAAAATTGCCAGAAGTGTTACAAAAGTGAAAGTGAAATTTTGTGGGAGTGCAAAATTATTGAAATGCAATACGCAATTTTGTGGGCTTTGTTACTATTTTTTTCGCCAACATAACGGTTTGTTCATTATAATGGCGTCGCTAAGCAATAGTGTGCCTGCTGAATTTATCAATTAACGGCTTATATGTATGTATATAAGCGAGTGAGTGTTGCGTATATATATACATATATACATCTGTGTGCATGTATGCATGTACATGCATATAAACAAGCAACACAATGCTTAGAAAAAGTATCTGGCATACATGTGCACCGCATGTACGCATGCCTGCCCATACGCATTATGCACCACACATACATACAAACATATTATGTACATGCTTACATGCAGATTTCTCTGGCTGTTAGCTCCTTTCATTAAAAAATCGAAAGTGCTTCAGTGCCAAATACATAAAAAGCTTTGAATTTTTACGCTGCTAACCCTAGCAGGGTAACGTTGCTCTTACCGTTAAAATATTCGAATCGACACACATAATTAAAAATATTGAATTTTTTTTTAGGAAAAAATGTTCATTCATTTTTTAAACCCATTTGCAAAATAAATATTTAAAAAAATAAATAATTTATAATTTTTTGTAAAAAAGAAAAATGCGTCAGAAAGTTGAGGTTGCTTCATAACGCTGAAGTTCGTCTAGGGTTAATATTAGCAAGTTTAGCATTCAGCAAAAGTGCTACAGCTCAGTCGAAGACCTCTCTTTCTCTCTCTCTCTCGCTTTCTCTCACTCTCTCACATTTAGCAAAATAAGTGTTACAGCTCAGCTAAAGGCCTATGCAGCCAGTGCTTAGATCTAATTGGATTTCGTTTTTGCAATTGTTCTCTCACTCTTTGTCTCTTACACTCTCTCTCACACACACTCTCTCTCACTCTAATTAATGATTACAATTAAACTTGCTACATCTGCTGAGGCGTGCTAAACGAGCGCTAGATTAACAGCTGCTTTCAGTTAAGCCTACTTATCACCTCTGCAAAGCTCCAAGCCCAGGCCACTCAACCAGCTGGCATATTTGAGCCAAGCAATCTTGTTAATTAGTTTTGCAAACAAATTCTTAGAAAGCTTTGACGGCTTTGCCATGGCACGTCGAGATTTACATATGTGTGCTACAAGAGCAATACAAGGAGTTTACTTATGTGAAACATTTGATAATTTACATACTCATTGCAGCGCAGCGTTTAAGCCAATTACGGGTTTTGTTGTTTTTCTTTGGCCTGCCAGTCAACTGATTAGCATGACGAAATGTTATGCCATTTTTTGTTATTTTGGCAACCAAACATGCCATGCCCGCTAGCATGTGGCCCCTGCAGTGATTGCCACCGAAACAAAAAAAAAAAAAAACAAAAAAACAAAAAAGCCAAAAGTTCAAATGGTTAACACAAAGTTGCGCATGTTGCGCATTTGGCGGTTACATCAAATGAAGTCATTGCCCGCATGGGGCATAGAAGGCAGCTTAAAAATGTAAACAAATGCCTGGCAGCAAGCAACAAAAATGCGACAAAATCTTGTTGCTGCGCAGACCAGTCAACTGCCACTACTTAACTTGGCTGGCTCTAGTGGGCTGGCTGTGCTTGCGCAATGCGTGGCAACGACGACGGCAACGCATGCGCCAAGCAGCAAACATGTTGCACGCCTGCCACCATTCCCCCCCCTCGTCCAGCACAGCTGGCTGGCTGGCTGGCTTGACTTGGCTTTGTGCGCTTTGCCGTCTTAAACGGTTGCACATTTTTGCGTCTTTTTTTTTTCAAATCATTTTTGCTGTTGTTGCTTTTTTTTGCTCTGCAAATTGCCAGCTAAACGCTAACGGCCTCTGCCTGTCTGATTGCCACAAAATGTGGTGATAATTTTTTGTTGTTGTTTTTTTCTCTGCTGTTGAGGTTTTTTGTTTGTGCTGCATGCTGCATGCTGCATGTTTATCAATTAATTTGAATTTATTCAAAGAGGCGTTTAATGTTTTCAGTGATATTTCGTGTTGAAATTAAATTTAATGAAGTTGATATGCAGTTGATCTGGTTTTTCAACGATATGCTCAAATAAATTTGCACTTAAGTTTGCGCAGACAATTACTAGCATTTGTTGTTGCTGTTATTTTTTGTTATTTTTGTCTGGCCTGGCTAAGCGAAAGTGGCGCAGCCGCTGATAATGACCCACACGCGTTCAATTAGCCAAAAAAAAAGCGGGGTAAAAAACATAGCCTATTCAATGAGATTTTTCCTTTCTTGTCTTTTTTTTTTTTTTTTTT
>JBANCW010000139.1:0-23887 GCA_037040085.1 Colocasiomyia kotana | reverse complement strand
GCGCATTGTCGCTTACCAAAGCGACTCTGCGCGGTTTATACATAATTATATACATATATATATACAGTGTTACTACATTATAAAGTTATGACTTTATGTTTTTCTAGTTATAAAGCTCTTTAGAAATCCAAGATGGCTTATTATATTGAGTCGGACGAACTAAGGAGACAAAACAATCAAACAAATTATATAGCATTGATACTAGCGTGTAAAAGAAACCGGTCATAATGAAATGAGTCGTTAAATTGTAAAAATTAGCCAAATTCTGAAAGAGGAGTTTTTCTACATTTAATTGTCCGTCATAATTATATGTTAATTCTAATTCTAAAGTTGGATGTTATGGATCTTTTGATAAGGAAAGCGGAGGAATATGAGATAAAACAAACATATTAGAATTCGAGACAAATTCAAATTCAAAAATGCACTTTTGGCTATTGCGAGTTCATTGAATGCCGACACCTAAGAGGTACATATACCTCATTTTGGTTTTTGGTTACTGTATGTGTACCGCAAATAGATGCGCGTGCATTGCTTGGGAATTTGGCACTGTGAATGTGTTTGGTTTTAAAATCTCGCGAAAGAAAACTCTTTGTGATGCCTGATAAGTGGGTTCGGCAAAAAAGGGCACTGCACGTCAAACGCATATCGATAGATGATAAGCTACAGCATATCTGGAAGACACCGCTTCACTTAAGTTCTCCAGAACTCAATGTTTCTTTCATTTCTAGACACTGACTATCACTTACACGCTATGACTGCATTGGCTTTCCCCTATCACACAAGCATTCCATAGTTACGAATGAGTTTAGTGATTGATCGGTAATCCGATCCGATTTAAACTATGCAGTAATAAGGTTAACATTGTGCATTATGTAAACATGTTGTTCATAAAATTAACACCATACTAGCTTAGTGCGAGTTCTTACCAGATAAAAATTCTCTATAAACTGTAAATCTGGTTACTACCATTATATAGCCGATAAAACTACAAGCAATAACAAGAACGACATCTCCCGCTCTGCTACGCTTAAGCAGTACCCGCCCTACCAGCACTACGAAACGATGCTCTGGCGAGATCAGCTAGAGTGTATTGACAAGCATTGTGCACACCCCCTTACCTATCATATCAACTCAAGCTAAGCAAAACGCAAAGAGTGCGTATGATAACAGCGCTATGCATTTAGACGATGATACATAGGTAAATCCAAATACTACGATATGAAAGAAAACAAGCACATCGGAAATAATACTATATTATGTGGTAATTGTCTGACTCATCTGAAAATGATGCTAACGATTATAAAAAGAAATATGTAAACGAGTCGAAAATATTAATGACCTACTGGTTTATAATGAACTGAAACAGACTACAATTAAATGCGCCAACATTAAAAAAAAAAAAATAAAACTTTGGATATCTGCCTCCCCGACATGACCACTTTTTAAAATGCTTATATTTTTCTTTGAGCTAAGATAACCAAACATGCACATATATTATGCATCTAGTAGCTTCCCAAAATTGTTCATCTAAAATTGACACGCCCCTAACCTACCGCACCCGAAATTCAATAATTTTTTATCCTTAGCTTCAATTCACCAAATTGAATAGGTATTCTTTAAACAAACCTTGAGATATACTCATAAAAATAATAGTTATCTATTATACTTTATCAAAAAACAGATTTTTAACGAAAGCAGTATACATTTGGTGTTGCAGGTTAGCGTATGTTGCTTCCACACTTTGGCATTTAAGTGAGCGATCAGATTTATTTAGGAAAAAAATATTTTTATGTGCATATCATTCGCATCAAAATTGAGGATGCGGATCAGCCTAATCATTTTAAAAATGATAATTTAACTTCCTCATTATGACGTAGACTAATTAAACCTACTTTTTAACGCAATCATAAAAACGTGTAATCAGCACTGGAAAAGTCGGCAATTTGGCCCAATTTTAATGGCCTAATCGCATCATTGGCATGTCATAATATGAAAAATTGATGACATCAACATTTGGGTATACTGGCGAAATAAAGTGGTGATGCCTTAACAGTACCCCAATCCCACAAGTGGGTAATGTCACTTACTTAGACGTGCACCTGGAGAGATGTCATGGTGTAAATACATTAAATTCTGTTTTGACTATTAACCTATCTATTTAGAATATAAAATACCTATGTACAATACGGATTTAGACCTACGCCTCTGCGCTCTGGGTTAAATTAAAATAATGTGCTTGATAACAGATGCACCATTGTACATGCGAAATGAAAATATATATAAAAAAAATTGGAATACGTGTCGAAAAAGAAAATATTCAGAAAAAATATCGCCACATCATAACCAACTAACCAAGTGGTGGCTTAAAAATTATCTTACAACCCAGCTTACAAATAGTTAGGGTCCTACCATCAAACACATAGCATACAATACATATTGTATGCTTAGTGGTTATAGTTTCAGCATTTAGGATAAGTTTTTTTTTTAGAGTACAGAATCAATAAAAATAATAATATAATAAACAATTTGACAAACGTGTAAATAAAACGCTATTGTAAATAAAAATTTAAAATGTGATGTTTTGGATGAGAAAGTTTTTACATTTAAAATTACATTACTATATTCTTTAAGTATGCGAATGTGTCAATTACTAAACTGGGGAACAAATATCCAATAATTGAATTAAACACATTCGGCGTATAATTATCTTTAAATCTACTCGGCTATTATTGCTGATCAAACCGAATCGATAAATAGACTGCATTTCATTTATAAGAGAGAATATGGTAACGTTGCAAGTTGGCAGAGCCATTATTTGGTTTGAAAAATAGAATGTTAATTCTACAAGCAACAAATTTTACCGATATCTCAAGTAGTCTGATAAATCAACGATATTATATTTGTTTTATAATACTTAATAATTTCTATAATTGTAAACAAATGTTAGTATAAAGATGGTTTAAGCTACTTTATTTATCGATAATTACATGCAACAACAAGTTCGTCTTTAGTTTTCAAAGTTTACTGTTCTACCCCGTAAGAATGCTAAAAACTGTCGTTGGTTTAGAATTCATAAATTTGGTATATATCCTATACTACTCCCGGCCGATATGAGTTTGTCTCAAACCTAACATGTCTGCTTCCCCGCTTCCGCAAATGACATGGTTACTTTTTTCAGCGGCTACTTGGACCTCAGCAATTCAATTGAGAATGTAAGTGCACATAATGATTAAAAAAAAAACGTTCTCGAACATTGCGATGCCTATACAATCATAAACCTCCTCCGAGATTAATTATTTTTTAACTATGTATTTATATAATTATACAATGACAATATCAAAGTCAACTGTTTTATTATATATTTTTTTATAATCGACTAGAATACTCACAAATTTTTTTCGGTAATGAAATACATTTCATATATTTATTGTAACATATTTTTCCAGACTATATAAGATGCTGCACTGGAAATGAACAAATAACTCAAACTATATATGGATTTCTTGACTTCACAACTACAATTGGAAATACAGTAATGGTTTTTTCCCCACAGAGTGTCCAGCATACAGGTGAGCTATATTAAATAAATAAAATGTAAGCATATAATAAAATTAATTAAAGTAATAGTAGGGCTCCATAATTTTTCAATATTATTTTTTTAAATTTAATTTTTATTTCACTGTGGTTTAATTATTACATGTGTGCTTCAATACTTAATATAAACTTACTTTAATAGTCTAGATATTTTGCCTTATATATTATAGTACGAAGTAAAAGTGGATTGCATTTTGTGGGTAAAATATCAAAAAACCACTTAAAGATTTTTATAATAAACTTAAGGCAAGGCCAAATCAGTTAAGTGAATGTGGCTTGAGTTGGAGTACCTTAATATAAAGCTATGCGACAGACGTCTTTCTGCGATAGGTTCTTTATTAGCTTTTTTGTATATCTCGATCTAAGCGTAGTGCCATGGAAATTGGCACATTATTTTGAGGATTTTATTTTGGGAAATCTGTAACTTTATTAGGCGGCATTTGGCTACAATTTGACAATTCAGTCAAGCCTCTGAAACCCATCATTACCAAAGGAGTTAAAATAGTCACACCAAAATAGAAAAGAATAATAAGAATAAGAATTGTAAACTGAACAGCTTGTTCCTGAAAAACTAAGACTTAGGCGAGAATGACAGAATTATTGGTCGCTGGATGTCAAATATTTTGAACGGGAAGACGAACATGTAAAACAAACTAAAAACATGGCCAATAGGACGAAAAATTCACTATGGAAAGCAATCTGTAACTTTATTAGGCGGCATTTGGCTACAATTTGACAATTCAGTCAAGCCTCTGAAACCCATCATTACCAAAGGAGTTAAAATAGTCACACCAAAATAGAAAAGAATAATAAGAATAAGAATTGTAAACTGAACAGCTTGTTCCTGAAAAACTAAGACTTAGGCGAGAATGACAGAATTATTGGTCGCTGGATGTCAAATATTTTGAACGGGAAGACGAACATGTAAAACAAACTAAAAACATGGCCAATAGGACGAAAAATTCACTATGGAAAGCAATTTCTGGTCTCAACGCACCAACGGAGAAAACAATGCTAATACACAGCCACACAGGCTGGTGTGCTAGAAGTAATGTCATATTGGCTGATCCAAATGTTCTCTCCATGCAGGAGAGAACAGGCATGGCAGAACAGGTAAAACGAATAAAAAAATTATTGGTAGACTGGTAAATTATAGTGAATGAACAGACATACAAACAGGTAACATTTACATGTCTACACCTCTAAAAATGTTCACCAGTAATACCTACAACAATACCACAATCCCACATGTGGATAATGCATTATACTTGTGCTTGCACTCGGACAGGCATTTAAAATGGCGTAAGCACATTGAAGTGAAAACGACGTAAATTAAATTGAAAGTAATGAATTACTATTAAAGAAAGTGATACCACTTTTGTGGTTTATTGTGTATAACTCCAGTTGAGCGCAGTGAGAGAGTTTGTTCAGGCAAATGATATGCAATGTGCATTGCTATGGCAACCTTCATTGCAAAAAGGAGAGGATTCTCCTCGGTGTAAGGCGAACTTCTGTTAAATGACTGCTGTATGATTATAGTGACTATTGTGAAGTTGCGAGTTGTGGCTGTTTTTTGGCTTTTCGCAATGCATACAAATTGTTTGAGTGTACTCGTGCATGTGCTTTGTTTTGGTGAACAGTATCAAGGCACAAAATTTATACTTGACAATTTTGTCCTGCTGATCGGTTGTGCTTGTGCGATCAGTTGCAGAAGCATTATTATAATATTCACATTTTTTGTTTCGGTATCCAAGGAACACCACAAACATTGAAACCAATCTGCATATTCATTTTTGCTTCTGGTTTGCTAATTACACTCATTTATTAATTTTGCTCTTATATTCTGAGTTTGCGGGTACTATTTTAAGAATTTATGAAAAATTATGTAATGCACTTTTACAATTTGAAAATAATTGTTTCGTGGGGCTTTCAGTTTTAAACTGTCGATAATAGTCTAAAAATTGTTGTTAAAATTAATTAATAAATCGATTAATTAATCGGTTGGCCAAAGCTTGCAATTTCTTCATCACACAGCCCTAGGTTATTTCCATATCTACGTGAGAGTCAAATATTTAAAAATAATAATATTTAAATCTCTGTAATTCACCTCTTCTAGGTCATTTACAATATTAATTGTCAGTTCCTGATTTACATCTTCAATTACATTTAAAAGCATATTCTTAGATGGAACACTATTTTGCAAAACCTCTTTAGTGTATTTTATATTGAGAAAATAAATAAGTTATTTTATACGGTGCAGGAATGCGTGTATTTTGAATCGAATAGAATAGAAAGCTTTTATATATTATAGGTGCTGGTGCAAATTTCAGATGATAACACTACAATGGGCAAGATTAAGAAATAGATTAAGATTGTATGACTTAATGTTAGTTCTCCTCCCGACATGCTCCCCCCGTTGGAAGAGGCATCCTTGTAACCGCAGTTGTATCGACAGGCATAACAGCGATTTTGACTATTTTTGCTTTACTAAGCACTTGCAGTTCTCTTAACAGCAAACCCCAATAGTAACATCCTTTTTAGCGATTGTTTCTTCAATCCTTCCTAAGTGCCATTGTAGTGGAGGAAGGTTATCATCCTTGAGTACTACGATATTATTTGGTAGCAGATTTTGCATACGTTCTTGAAAAAGCGGAAGATAATTTGAACTCCACTTTCGCCAAGTGCCTGTTACATTTGACAGGCGCGTTGCTAACGACTAAGACGATTATTGTCAATGTATGTTATGTTAGGCTCATTAAATGTTGCGAAAGTTGATCCAATTAAAAATAGCCAGGAGTCAAAACATCTATGTCGCTGAGGTTTTATATAATTGCGCATCTCATAAAAGGTCAAAATCATCTTTCCAACTACGCGATAGAAGTGATATTTGGTTGATTTCACAGCGGCCTCCCACAAGCCACCAAAGTGAGGCTTGCGAGGTTAAGTAAATTGCAATTTGATTGACTTATGAGCATTTGTTTGGGGATCGCTAAGAGTGGTCCTAATTCTTTCAACTCATTTCTTGCACCAACAAAGTTTCTTTCTTGTCCGATCAGATGACATTTGGCTTGCTTCTGATGCTGACAAATCTTTTTAATGCAGCGATGAACAATGATGTGGTTAAGTCTTCAACAACTTACAGATGTGTTAGGGAAACCAATAACGATAGATATGTAACATTTCACTGGCGGTCTGCTTCTTGCTTCCGATTTGCAAAAGATCGGACTCCAACTGTGGATACTTGATAAAAAACAGACAATTTGGCTGCATTCGATGAGCTGGGAAAGGAGTCATAATATAAATTATAGATATGAAGTAAAGCCAATAATACTATCTGATCTAATGGACATATCGGAATTCAAAATTATACTAAACCAAGACCTTGTAAGAATGCAACAATACGTGTTACTTAATGTCCATCTTTAAGAAAGAAGCATTCAATAACTATTATACGTTAAGCAAATAAACAAACTGCTTTATTGACCTACTAAATGGGAAAAAATCCATATGCTCCAAAATAAGGGAAAATACAAAACAAATAGACTTAATTCAAGAAGGAGCTGTACTGGTAACCTAATAAACGCTATAGCCTCAGCCAAACAGAAATATCAGAAAATGTTATCATCAGAAAATATATCATATCACATCTTCTCCAGTGGGCAAAATTGTGCTTTCATCTTTAAAGAATCGAGGGCTCATGGAAAATATAACATGATAACATGATTTGTACTTCCGATAGTCTGAGTCAATTTATGCCAATATGATCTGACCGCGTATTAAACGCAGCTTGAGGATGATTTTGTGGAATCAGCCGTGTAATTTGAATCCTGCTTTCGTCAAAAAATGTTTTATCTTATTGAATGTTAACAGAAAAATAAACTCATTACATTGCGTGTGGCAGTGCGTGCCCAAAGGTCCTAGTAATTTTATGCGTCATCTCTATCACTACAATTCCAGTGGTTGTCTCATCGGCAATGTTTGTGAATTAGAGACAAGCTATTTAAGTTTGACGTATTGCGCTGATGCTGGTTAGTATTTTGCTTCTCACTACGATTTCGTAGACTTTCATTTGGTCGGGCACACTTATGAGTACAAAGATAAGTATTGTTGAACGCATCTATTGTCTTTCCGAACTTATACTTACATTAGATATATTTATGTTTATTTATCTGGCAAAGTTGTATCCAAATTTTTTAGTTATATCCCATTTTCTTATTCATGTAATAATTTGTGGATGTTCTTGTTACAGCCATAATTGCTGGATGATACCCGCTCGTCTACGTGTCCATATAAAGAAAACTTTATTAATTATATATGGTCCTAGTATGTTTGTTGACTAAATGCTGCTCTAACAATCTTGTCTACCAAACTTCATTTGAAGTATTTTCATTGCATCCGATACGTTTGGTCCAACGAACTGTAGTGTAGTTCGTGGTTTCAGGCTGATTCACCGTAGGCTTCCCATCTGGCACAAATAAAACATACTGATCCGTCTGCTTAATAAAAGTAGCCTCAGCATGGAATAGTATATTAGAAGGCCCCCACAGCGTTAGCTAGTTTTACAGTTTATTTTCAAAATTTTACGCTTGCGGTATATGAGTTTTTGCTGCTTTGGATGTTATTTGATGCGAAAAATCTACAAAGTCGTATTTGATTGTGTTCCAGGTTGCAAGCCATGCATTTAGGAGTTTCTACTTATTTTAAAGCGTCATCTTCACTGCTTTCTACTACAGCTCTTCTTTCCTTTGATGTACTCATATTTAAGTTTGCTTTTGCTCTAATACTTATACAGATCCCTAAATGTATGTGTGTGTATGCCAAACTGCACGATACAATTCGGTGTTTACAAATATTTATAAGCAGGGCTGTCATTTAACAGCAACTTAGAGTTACATTAGAAATAATAATCGTGAAATTGATATTCACTTTCGATCTTCATAATAATATCGACCGATATATATATGTAAGCTTAAGTGAAAGAGCTACAAAGTTTCGGATATCGTAGTCAACTAGAACCAGAAATTTATATGCAAAATGTATTTATTTGATTAATTCTTCTAATTTTCAGATAGTAAAATAATAAAAACTGAAATGAATATAATTGAAACAAAACCAACGTTCAACAACATTTTTAAGCCAATAGATGGAATAAAACCAACCAAGTCGTTAATAACAATAACGTCAAATTTTTCGCAAATCAGAACTGATACTACATCTAAAGCCAACCATTTAATAAAACAAAATAATCCGAATATATCCATAATTCATACAGATATTACTTTGAATGCTCCCGAATATAACTTGCTTTCTAGGCAACCAGAAGAATATATAGAAGAGACATACCATTTATTCGAATTGAATCCAAAAAATAGCACTGAATCTCGACGAGAACTTCATTCAAAAAGTAGCTCTAGAATCGGATTGGTTACAAAAATAAATGAGAATAATGGCAAAACTGAGCAACACCCATTAACAGAAAGCAGCGCGATTGGAAATTATATGTTAGGAAAACAGGCGCAATCGGTAACTAACATAAACGTAAATAGGAAGAACAAAACACGATCATCATCATATTTTCGAGGAGTAAAAACAATGGCTTCTTCAATTCAACCCAGTAAGACCTCGAATACACTTTTACTTCATGGAAATTCAAGTTACCGAAAAAATTCATATAACAATCAACAACAAAGCAATTCTGAAAAGAAAAATGCAGCAAGAAGTAATAGAAAATCGCCTAGACAGAAAGGAAAAAGGTAAATATATATTAAATTATTTTATTTATTATTTAGAAAAAGTACAATGAATTCTTAATATATTACTTATGTAGAATCCGTAGATGCTGTGGCTACCAGCTCGCCTATTCTTATGTTCCAATAAATGCAATATATTTTATAAATTAATTGTATACTCGTACTTATATGACTTAAATTTTTTTTTTTTGTTATTATCCGTTGCTTTAATCCCTTCTCAAAGTGCTGTTCTTTTTTCGGTGTTTTAAATCGAGAAAGCAAAGGAGCTATGATGCAAGACAGCTGTGGTAACTTTGAGATGCTTGTCTTGGTCAGGTCTATCCATCAGTAAATTTGGGATCGCGCCGATGCACATATACAAATGTACCATAACAATGTCATGAATCGATGGTTTTTGAAAATGTATCATCTGGGTCACTAAACGAATAATCAATCTGATTTGATCTGATCTGTTTTCAAAGGTTCAAGCACAAGTCATATCGTCAGTGTACGTTGTCATCAAAGGGCTTCTAGCGTAGTGCTGTCGAAACATATAAACAAAAACACGCAACCTCACTCTCCGGGGTTTTCAGAGAATTGAAAAGAGCACGTTGGCCAGAGACGATTCCACTCGAAGACATAATACCAGACACAGTTTGTAACACATTATTGAACTGCTAAGCGTACAATACAGTGTTCAAACTACGAAAAAGTGATAACACTTTTAAATTAGAATTGGAATTATAATTATCCCTCCAAAAAAAAAAAAAAAATTACATTACCTAAGATGAATATCTTTCTACGACTACCTAATAAATATATGGTCAGACCCACGTGATGATACGACTCTGGTGCCGATTTAAGATTTCAAAATATCTAGTTTTCTTTTACTTTTCTGCACCACATAACTATTTCGTGAGCCATATACTCCTTTTTCGTAATAGTACGAGCAGAAAGCGATTCAATATATATTTTTGATAGTGTCAAAGCAGATATTTAAATCTTGATAATAAACCTGTTCTTAGTCATTTACATCAATGATTGCCAGTTCCTGGTTTTCATCTTCAATTACATATAAAAGGATGTCTTCATCTGGTTCGCAAATTTCTGTTGTTTTAGATAAATCACTTTCATTGACATCTTCGAAATAGATGCATTGAATTCCAAAAGCATGGGATTGTCTTCTTATTAAGTAAAATAAATGTTGCTGATTCAGCCATGCAATATTAAAAAACATCTCCCAGTCCTATCATACAAAATATCTTGTGAAAGCATTAGAAACTCGTTTAGAATAAAACATTTCTTTAAATAGTCTTTCATTTCAAATAAGTATTTTTCAGCTTACATTTTTTTTAATATTATTTGCTATTCAAACAATCGCTTCACTCTTTAAAGTTTGCTGTGGAAATTCAAATGCAGCAGTTAATAAGGTGCCATTTTGATTATGTGCAGAAGCTATGGGTGAGCTAATTACCAGCCGTGAATATTTGAGTTTAATTTTTTTAATTGTGTTTGAGTAAATGAGTTTTCTTGTCACTTTGAACATAATCTGACTGAAGTGTTGTTAGTATCAATTTGACACAATTTAACAACTACTTGACATGAGACTTTACCATTAATAGTCTCATTAATAATCTCAAGACGCATTGAAATATATTTTAGCCATGAAGTTTCCTATCATAAGAAAAAAGGAGTTTTCCATTTTTACCCCATATTTTGAAAAGGATCCTCGATTATTTGAGCCTTATTCACAGTGGTACGAATAATTAAGCCTAAGTTTCGTACGGCTTTAATATTGATGTATATTAAATCTTTGAGCTTAGAGATGAGAATCCACTAAAAGCTGTGAAATAAAACGAATTTCCCATTGTCATTTAAAACCTTAACCATGAAAACACAAACCTGCTTGCACAAAAATATAATTAACGACTTTTTTGAAGGAAGATTCAATTCGACATCGCCACACATGAAATTATATGCTTTGAATGAATACAAATTAATGCTTTGAGCGTTATTTTTCCCTTCTTCCTGCCATCCTGGCAACCATGTTTAAATGTACTGATTTAGATGTACACATTGTATATTCTAATCGGAAGTTAATTCGAGCGGCGACATGAATGGCAATACAAGCTTATTAAATATATTATTAAATATATATATTATAAAGATCTATATGCATATTTATATATATTAAATTTAACAATAAAAAGGAGGGATAATGCATTACAAAATTTAAATAAGCCAAAACAAAACTTGCATAATAGAAATCGGCTGCTTCTGCCAATGGTCGCGTAATCGCACAAGCGAGCAGTATCACAAAATATTCAAAATGAAATTTTCAGCTTTGTTGCTGTTCAACAAAACAACAAACATTCTCTCATACACTCAAATAATTTGTATGCGTTGCTACTTTCTCGCAATCATGTTCAAATACCTTGAGAGCTAGCAGAAATCTATTGACCGTCTTTGCACATATTTATAACAATTTCACTATCAATCCCCGTTATATCGACATATGCAGGCAATGAGGCTTGCCATAGCAAAGGCAACTGATAAGCCTTTGCCTGAGTAAATTGTCTCGATTCGCTCTACTTATGCACTCTAAGGATTTACAATACTGTTCGGCTTTTTGCAAATGCTATGTGTTATATGCTTAGTGGTATCACGCTTTGACTGCCCAGCCTCTGTTACGAACTAATAATCTCAATTCGAGTCTTCACTTTTTACATCTCTATTGGATCTTTTAAGATACATCACCCCGCAGCCAAATGGTTTGGTAGAGCGTTGGCATAGACCTCTGAAGGCAGCACTGATATGTAACACAAATGTGCCATGGACAATCTCCAGATTCTTCAATCTTCTTAACTTTGCAATACAGCGGTAGGTTAGTAAGCGAAATGAGGTGCTGAAGTGCACGTCGGCTCTATCTTTCGATGACAACTGCTGGGCGTATGTTCTAAAAAGCGTCTTCAATATCTTTATTCCACCATACTAGTTTTGAACGGCTATGGGTAGGTCGGCTTTTTATGTATTAATGTAAGTCAATGAAACTCAACAGTTCAGCTTTACATTTGTGTTTGACATGACATGACAGGAGTGCACCCCCGAAAGAACTGCAGGACCTGATCGCTCAAGTCACCAAGGAAAGTCTAAGCATAATATCCGTAGTTGATGCTAACGCTTACAGCCCTCTTTGGGGTAGCCCCGACACTAAGAAAAGGGGTCTAACAAAATTTATTATTAAACACAACATAGGTAGCAGAGGTAGGGAATCAACATATGTCGATCTCACATCATCTAATGTACAGGACGTCACATTGCTTACTACCAAAAGCTCAATATTGATCAGAAGGTTCTTGAAAAGTCCTCCTTTTCCAAGCATCGTAATATTATGTTTACAGTAGAATAGACACACATCTCTCCTAAACTTATCTATAAAAATTCCAGAAACACAAACTCTAATACTAACTCAAAGGGACGGACGGTGAAAGGCTTAGATTACATAAACCACAAAATGGGGAAGTGCGGGAGGTGTCCGTCGTTGATACCAACCATCACGGCGAACCCACCAAACTTAAGAGGAAACCCAGGCCACCTTTGCGACCAAAGGACACTCATGATGAACTTGCTGAACTTGCCAACAAAACCATCTTCTACCAATGGGTTTTCTGAACCTTTTTCTTTCCCTTTTTTCTTTCCCTTTCATTTCTAAGAAAGAATGATGTCCAGCTACTTTGCTTCTTTTGCGAGCTCAAGTTGCATACCCAAAGATGGTTGATTAAGCATCGTGTATTTCCGAATAAAAAAAAAAGTTCAGTCAGATCGAGTTACTGGCCAAATCGTTTTCTGCTGCATATTTTCTATTTCGCTTCAGTTATATTATCCTATTGCTTATAACTATTTACTTTTTGTTTTTATATTACTTTAGGAGGAATAAAACAACGCAATCGTCGACATTGTTTATTGCACCTACTTTAATTGATTCAAGTATGCATCGTTCATACAGAACAAAAATTATGAACTTAACAGAATATGAAGCTAACAGCCACGCATTTAAGCTTAATCGGCGTCCAGGAAGATGGCAATATAAATCGACACCAAAACCAAAAGTTAATATTAGAAAACAAGTCAACAATGTGACAGTCGGCTCTACTCACAATGAGTTGACATTGGAGTTACAAGAAGAAAATCAAATCGCAAGGATTATTGGTACAGGAAAGGACTTGGAAGCATTGGGTTCTCAAAATGGTGCAATCTTAAATAATGAAAGTTACATATCAAAAAACTTTGTTCACACGCTTAATGTAGAGATATCAACGCCAACTAATTTTATCGATACCTACTACGAGATTGCTACTATTAAAAGTCCATTCATATTTCAGGTAATATATATTCATATCATTAATACTTAGGGTAAACCAAGGGTAAATTAGTTTTGTACATATATAGGTAGATACAATAGCAATTTGATTTGTACATGTATATGTAGCATCAAAATCGAAATTTATATAGCCATTTATCCACTTAGCCATCTGTATCGATATGAGACCATATTAGCTACAATCATCAACCGTGGTATATGTTTATTCTATCAATAGATATGCATTTATTTTAAACCCTCGTGCAGTAATTGCCAAGCTTCATACTTAAAATTTTTATTTTCTGATTTTTTATGTAGAGATATTCTTGCATTTCAATAGTTTGCATGAAAGCTAAGATTTTTACCCGAATTCATGGTCTTGCCAGGGCATCACATTGTGCTAGAATGGTGTTTTGAGTTTTATTTCATAAAATCTACAGACACTGCCTTAAGATGCTTAGCTTGCTTTCTACTTACAACTTCCGTTAAGTAATCCATTTATTATTTGAAATAATTATTGTTTAAAAACATTATTTTCTTTTAGATATCTAAGCGACAGATAGCTTATCCTCCCTATAAATTTCGGATTGTTATATACGAAATAACAAATCAATTGTAAAACAGTTTTACTTCGTAGTTTATTGTTATTTTGTGGTTGACAAATGCAAATTTTAGATCAAAGGCTGAATCGAATTTTTTTGTGATGCATCCTTTACATTTGTTTACAAGATTTCTTAACTCTATTGGAGCAGCCTTATGCTGCACTGTCTCATTTGATTACGAAAATTATATAAAATTATATATTCATGGCATGAATGTAAATGCAAGCATTGTAACACATATTGTATTGTAAAATATTGTATTGTTGTTTTGGTCATAAAATGTATTTTACCATGTGTAATGCCTTGGGAATGAGTGTTATTAGATACTAAACCAAGTTGATGTATTTATTAGCATGATGTTGGCTAATTTGACTTGTTTGATTTTATCGCACATTAGTTTTTTGAGGTTAAAAGTCAGAGTCTTGACATTTCACATACAGAGATCAATGTCCATGTTATTTCAATTATCAATTGTCTTCTGAGAACAAATAATTGTGGTTGCTTTTGATGTTGATGTTCAATTCGTCAATTAGGTCATTTAATTGGTGAACTTTTAGAGTCTTGCTAAGAGTGGAAAAATGTATTAAAAATGTTCTCTCTGATTCTTTTAATGTCCTGAATAGTTACTTTTCTCATTTTATCAAAATACATGTACAGGTGGTGTGGTGTTCCTTTTCGGTTCGTAGCCGGTGTGTCTTGGAACATCAGATATGAGTTCATCTAATGAGAGTGTAAGAGTATACAGTTATCAGTATACATTGTTCTAATTTTTTCCTCAATAATAATTGGTCTTCCCAAATTGTTAAGAATTCTGAACAATGCATTTTAATTATTCTATTTTAATGTTTCTTGTGTGTATAATTTATTTGTGTGCTTTTTGTATAGTTTCATGCTGATGTTTTGTTGCAAGTGTGTTTTTTTATTTTGCTTGGTCCAAATATAATGTCGCATATTCGACTTTAATTATTATTTTGTTATTTTGAAACAAATAAATTGTATAAGTTATTGGTTTATGTCATGAATGTAAATACAAGCAATGTAACTCACAATGTAATATGATGCACTGAAACATATAAAATTAAGTAAGTTATCGCTCATATCATAAATGTCAATACATTCTTGCTATAGAAAATAAATAGCTACAAGTAAAAAATATATAAATAGAATAAGCGTCTCAAGCGCTATAAATAAAGCAGCCGACGATGAGTTCCGGCACCATATACAGCTCGTGTCATTCTTTTCGAATTCTGAGAGCTTTATTGTACAGCGTTGTTGTATTGGATTAGGTTTTTTTCAGATTGTGCATACCAGTACTTGATGGTTCTATTGATTTCGAACTGTTGTCCTGGGGCAATACTACTCTCAAAGCAATGTCGCTTGCATCTGTAGTGAGAATGAATTAATGAATACTATGATGTCATCTAGATCTAAGGACATTTCAAGTTTCATTAGTTTCGATTACTCGTTTAAATATTCTAATCTGAAATGTTTTTCAGTTTCTTCCAAGACTGTTAAATGGTGAACATTATTGATAAAGTAAACATTTCTTGATTAAAGTAATTTTAACTGTTTTTAGGGTGTAAGAAGCTCCATTTATAGTTGCTGCGAAATATTTCATCCTAGTAGTAGGTCGTAGACTCCTGAAAATCGATGTATATAAAAATCTGCTTCTGTAACTTGATTAATTTGGTTATAATTTGGTATTTGAAATTGGTTATTACGCTGATGGATGCTCTTGTTCGTCGCAGATTTATCGTATTGTATTTTGCTTAATTTGGTTCGATTGCATAAAAATATTGTTCGATTGGGTTTTGGTGTTTGTTGTCGTCAATGCTCATGTTGCTTTGGTAACTTTATGCTAGTCTTATTCTTTTGAATGATTTTTGGTTGATGATGGTGCTTTGGTTAGTTTTGAGTGTTGATATAGTTTAGTAAATTTTGTTTGTCTGAAATTGTTTGGGTAGTTAAAAGGTTAATTTGCAAGTTTCGTCTGAATTTATGATTTTGGAAATTTGTCCGAATTGGCTTGCGATAAATAAACTGGAATTAATAGAAGCTCGGTTGCCGTTAATGGTTGTTATAATTTTATTAATATGCCTTGTAATATGGGTTATAGTTTTGGAATTGCCCACTTTTTTATATTGGGTGTAGATCGCTATTAGTATTGACTTATTGATGGTTTTGGGGATTTTCCATAGCTTAAATATTGACTTTTATTTTTGGTGTTCTACAGGCTTTTTGTAATTTCCTTCTATCTCAGTGGTCTTAAAATTTCAAAGTTATGATGAGATTAAACTGCGAACATGGAAATAGGTAACTTACAAATTAAAAATTGAAAGGTGGTTTTAATTAAAGATAAACTTGCTCAGGAGTTGTTGTCTCATCTCCATCTCATTGTAAAAGGATTTCAAACCGCCTTTGTATGGTGTTTTCCGGAAACTTTAAAAGTATCGAGTTAATGGTTGTGGGCTTATAATCAGTGATTAGCGCCTACTTTAGAGTCGGACATGAGTTTCTGTCAAGGATTTTTGTCTTCAAATATTCGTAAATTATCACAAAATGTTGTTATTGTTATTTTGCGTAATTAGTTGAAAACAATCGGAATATTTTTCTTCGATTGCTTCCGAAATATGATTTTTTTTTTAATATTATTATTCTTAAATGTTTCAGTTAAATTCGCACAAATTCTTCACTTTTTCACTTAAGAATTTTTTGTTTGCCATAAGATTTAAGGTGCCAAATGACATCGTGTTTTTTAGGATTGGAATTATAATTCTCACAAATTCTAGGTCTTCAATATATACATATCAATATATACATATATCTTGAAATCTTCAAATATATTTTGGATATTTAGATGCATTTATTTATCGCCAAACTTTATCCAGCGTATTTCTTTTAAATATACTATTTGTTGAGTATCCTATAGATAATCCACTCGTGGATTGTCGTTCACGAAATAAAAAGTCAATTGAAATATTCGGGTCAAGTTTATTGTTGTGCTGTGTCTAAATGACGTTTTATTTGTGACAAAGCTTTTTTCAGAATTTTTTTACAAAGATTCTTAATACTGTTGGGTGATTATATTTATTTACGACGATTCTTAATTATATTGGTTGTGTGAGCAGTCTACTCATGCTGGAATATTGTTGGGTTAATTCGAGTGCGATGATGCTTTCAGGATATATTTGATTTTGAGCCAAATATCCAATTGCTACATTTGCCAATGCCGATATCCGGGTATCCAGAGTATATGGAGAGATATGTTGATAGTGGCACCTTGTAGTCTCGCCTTGTAGCGCCCATGTGCTTGGATAAAAGACGTGGGATATATGAAAGACTCTTTAAAAGCGCCAAAATTAATGGTATTTAGACGATGACATTTAGATTAACTCTGATATCATCGCAATGATGCGTAAAAAAATTCTAATAATTTATTTTAATCCGTTTCTGGTAGTTGCAGGAGCATGGAGTAAAAAATGTGGTCGTGGATGGGGGTTTTCTATTTTACATGACTTAAAGCCAATACAAGCCTAATCTAAGTAAAATCAAAGTCAAAATACTTGGCATCAGGATAAGTCCAGGTAGGGGGGAGAATATTTTTATGTTAAAATTTTACTATATAAACAAAAATTCGTTGTTCTCATAATAGGCTCTGTTTTAATCGATGTTATTCAACTTGGGAGTTACATAAAAATTAACTTTTGTGAGTCTACGAAACATATCTGGTCTTTTGTGAAAGCTTTAGCCTTATTTTTAGCTAAATAAGAATATTGACATTTGAGGCCAGTTTGCTTTGGCAAACGGATTTTTTCTCGTACCTATTGAAAGCGATTCTCGGAAATATACCGTTGACAAATCAGCTGCGCAAAGATGGAAATGACAAGGAACAGAAATTAATTCAGAAGAACACATTTTAGTTATCGGACAATATAAACAGATTTTGACAAGTTCCCCAGTTTTAAAGCTTTTCAATCCAGCTGCTTGCACCGAAGTCCATACCGACGCCTCCAAACATGGTTATGGCGGAGTACTAATGCAGAAAGATTCCGAGGATCAGTTAATTCATCCCATTGAGTATATGAGCCGGAAAACAATGTCTGAAGAAAATTACTCATCATACAAGTTAGATGTTCTCGGAATTCCAATTGCATTAAAGGAGTGTCGTGTTTATTTGTTGGGAATGAAATTTAAAATTATCACAGACTGTAATGCATTTCCTATGACAGTAAGGAAAATTGGCATTTCACTAAGAGTGTAACGTTGAGTTTTGTACCTCCAAGAGTATAACCATACAATCGAGCACAGAAAAGTTACATGAAACACGTAGATGTACTTAGCAGAGTTTACTTTTTACTTACGGAAGATTCTTTCAAATATAGGTTAATAAAGATTTAAACTAATGATGAATGGGTAAAAGTGGTGAAAAAAATGTTAGAGACTGAACTCTATTCAGATTATTTTTTACAAAATGGAATTTTGTTTAAAGACCATAACAAAGAATTATTAGTTATACTAGAAATAATAGAGGAAGAAATCATAAATCAAGTACATAGTCAGGGACATTTTGGATCGAAGGAAACCGAGGAAGCTATAGAAAGAAACTACTTTATTCTAAACAATCAAAATAAAGTTATGAAAATCGTTAAAGGCTGCATTGAATGAATAATAATGGAGATGAAAAAGATATATTCATCATGTCAATAGAGAAAACTCTAGAACCACTAGGAACTTATAATGTCGACGATGTAGGACTTTAACTGAGACTAAGAAATTGTACAGCCATATCCTGGTGATAGTGGACGGCTTCTCAAAATTTGTATGGCTTTACCCCACAAAAATCACAGGAACGGAAGAAGTGACAAATTAACTAAACAGGCAACAATATTTGGGAATCCAAAAAGAATTGTGTCCAAAAGAGGTACGGCTTTCACATCAAATCTACTCAAAGAATACTGCAAAAGTATTGCAACTATTGCATATTGCCACTGGAGTTCCAAGAGGAAACGGACAAGTAGAACGCATGTATAAAGTTCTCATTCAATTACTCGCAAAGCTTAGGCAAAACAATCCGACAAAATGGTATACGCGTATGCGTTGTATTCAGAAAGTGATAAACAATACTTCCCCAAAAAGCACAAAGCTGACACCATTTAAAATACTTACAGGACTAGACATGAGTGTTAAAAAAACTTTAGAAGTGAAAAAATATTTACAAGAATTAATCATTAAAGAGCTAAATTTCGAAAGAGACGCTTATAGGGTAGAAACTCAACGTAATATTGAAAAGATTCAAGAAGAGAATCGTAGAATAGCTATTAAAAAAGGAAAGAAGGACTTATTTTCAAAAAGGGAGACTTAGTGGCCATTAAAAGGATATGGTACGGCAATGAAACTTAGATCAAAGTAATTCGGACCATACAAAATCATACGAAAATTAAGTCATGACAGATATAGAATAGAAAAAGTTGGCGAACATGAGGGACCTAATGAAACAACCTTAGTTTTTGAAAACATGAAAATTTGGGACAATTCATTCGGGTCGAATGAAGTATCAGGAATGCCGAATATAGGAGCGCCCTTCTTAGTTAATATCTGTCAATTTCCTAGTAGTGTTTCTAGTTTTCGGTTTGTAGCTTAAGAATAAACATGTAAGCCTTAACAAAGGCAAAAAAAAGAGAAGAGGCAGTCGCTCGCCATATAAGAAAATAAATTGAATTTCACATCCCGAATGTAACAACGGAAAATCTATGTATTACAAGCAATTCATTTATTCATTTATATTTGAGACTAAAAATACAATAGGGTTGTAAGTATATCATACGCTGTTCGCAGACAGACGAATTCAAATGCAAAAACGAATTACATGATAGTGTTAAGCAACGAGCGTCTACATAAGTAAATAAGAGCAGATATGCAGCGGTGTACATAAAAATAATTCTGACCAATATAATAATAAAACATAATACTCGATATCGTTAAATATTGTGTGTGTTTTATTATCATCTTACCCCCCTTGTTACGCTCTTGTCCACATCTATATACGAAAACGGTAATAAATATCAAAAGATTATATTTTCTCTGGTCACGAATTTAAATCATAATATTCAATTCATTCATTCAATTCTTTACGTATACTTGCTCAATTATAACACAAATTTTAGGAATCTCAATAATATGTTTATTTATTTTTAATAAACTTTTTTCTTCTGAAATTTTTCAGGCTGGTGTTGTAAAGAAAACTCGTTTTCTTACTATTACTTCGACCATTCAAAAAGTAATAAAAGACGAGCAAACAGATGAAATTATTGAAAATAATGGACCATTAACAGAAAATATATTGGATTCTTCATCGAAAACTAAATCAATACTTATAGATGGAAGCATATTCACGTTAGATCCTATTTATTTACCTGATACATCACAAACGCCAAGCTTAAAAACCATCACAGAATCCTTTTCTATTACTCAAATGAAACTGAAGACCCAAATTTTACCGATGATTTTTGAACAGCAAAATATAACTTTATTTACAACATTAATTCAAACATACGATTACACTAGTTTAATAACTGTTACGCGAACAGTATCACCAATAGACGATAGTTTTATTCCATCCAAAAACTTTAAAGATTTCGAAGGAAACTTAGATGAAGCTGGATCAGAGTTAAATTTGGATCTTGAATTTGGAGATGAAGACAATTCAGAACAACATAATTTAAAGAAAAATATCAACAATAAAGCAAATACAAATTTAATAATGAGCTCTATAAATAATAGTGATCAATTTAACTTAGATAAAGTAGATAATGAGCAGTCAAATAAAATAAGTTCAGTAAAAGAATCAATTAGTATAATAAAAACAACGCGCCCTGTAATATTGTTGGATACGATATGGGAATCACACATTGTGCCTCTTATAAAAGGATCCGAAACAATTCTGCGTACATTATCAAAATCTGTTGGAGTAATTGATAAAACTGAATATATAGTAGATACTTCAACAATTGTCCTTCCACAGTCACAATTTTCATACTCAATTAACCCTTATTTTAATCCCCTATTGCCTTTTTCACAGCAACAACATTTTATTACCTCATCGGAAGTTATAGAATCAACAATGACTCACATAAATAGTAAAGTTCTTAAGTTGACATTTGGTGCTAGAACAGCCTTTACCACAATATTTTCAACGGTTGCTGTACCAACTACAGTAACTAAAATAATAACAACCACACTACCGTTACTACAAACGGGAACATTTCCCAACTATTATCAGCCTCCGTTCCCACCATTTGCTTTAGTTGGATAAATTTTAGATAATTTTACTATCGAGTAAAAGTACACTTTTAATGCATATATTAAGCACGAGAAGAACATTTTTCCAAAATATTTGATTTTGTATAATAAAACAGCAAATTTTAAATGTAACCTATTTTTATTGTACTTCCAAGATGTGGAAGTGGTAACATAATTCGTTTTTTCTGGAGAATGTTAATTGGTTGACGCTAACTATATGGATTCAGACTTAGGTATTTTACTTTTCCTTTTCGTTTTAATTAACATTGTCACCTGAATGTCTAAAAACGTCATTCAACATTCAACACAGGAAGTTATTTAACAACTCTCAATAGAGAAACGTCGATTCTTGTTAATTTTTGGTTTGTATATACCTCTTCCCATTATTTAATTTCTTATTTTTTATTTAATTTATTTAATTATTTACGGAAAACAGGATTCATAATTGAATGTTTTATGAATTGAAATGTAATAAATATACGCATCTTTATCATTAAATTCGTTGTCACCGACGACGTCGCCACGCTATTTGCATGCACATCGTTATCAACACCAAATCTTTCTCATATCAGCCAGGTCTGTCTCATAACATATTAAATTGTCGCAGGAGACGTCGAACGGTCGCTGCTATCTGTTAAAGCAACAATCATTATCGAATTACAGTTAGTTCCTGTTAATACCTGTCGTTGTTCTCATCAACAATGTATACATATAAATTCATATTTAAATTGTACATACATCAACACATTATTATTACATACAATAAAAAGCTATGTTTAAAGCTGTGGATTTAGACTTAAAAACTAAACTTAATCGTGAACTTAAAAATGACCTTACTTAACTGTAAAAACTTAAATAATCCAGTTGTAAATAAAAAGAACAAGGAAAGGCATCAAATAAAAGTCAGGAGAACGATCTCCGCTATAGAAGAAGCAATATTTTAAATTAAAAAAACTGACACGTGAAAGTCTTAGGGATAACACAAAATTAAGGAATTTCTTTAAATAAAAAATAATAAACGGCACCTAATCAATCACTTCACTGCTGATATGATTAGCAAAATAGCTGGCAACGAAGAAAAAACCAATGTAGCATTAATGAAAAAGGAAAAAATAAAGCTAAATAGCATAAAAGAAATGCTTATGTAAATGAAGATAAAAAAAGAATACATTAAATGTGGCGTACGATAAGGAAATTCTACATGTCAGCAAGACCTGATGATCAATAACGTTTTCACAGTGAACCAAAAATATATGTGAACATTTAATCTTTATTTAAATTGTATTAAATCAATACAGTGGCTATTTTCATGTGCTTGGTGTTGAGCCAATGAGCTTTTTTATAAGGGCCCAATAAACACGCACAATCATTTACAATTTATTAAGCCGCATTCACATATTGTTTACAAGTTGAGGTTGTGTATTAAAAGATTGTTGTTATACGTGAAAGTTTAAAATTTATGTTGAACAAATCAACCAAAGTTAATTTAGTTATTGATTGACCAACTATCAAGATACTAGTGAGAAGTGAAAATTTTAAGAAAGAATATGCCCTCAGCTGAAGGTAAAATATACAATAACAGAGTTAGCTAAACAAAACATAGAAAGCGTTAACGGATGATTTGTCTGCAGAGTAAATTTACAAATAACACAGTGTGCTCTAAAAGCACTTTAGTATCATTATGTGGCTGCATGACGACCAAACACCCTCCCCTTGTTGGAGGGTACTACATACAGTTTTCTAACTGCTCTTTGGATGATACCAGTTGATGTCTTTAACATAGCTACACGAACAACCTGGTCATCTCCAAGGATGAGGCCGACTAATGACCATTTGAGAAAGAGGCGCCTGTGTGGCAGCCCAATTTTGCGCAGTTTTGTTGCTTATGTAGCAAAGTCCAACAAAATGAAATGTTGAAAATGCATTAGAATTTACCGTTTGCGCTGCAATTCCAAAAAAGTAATACATACGAGTATATAAATGAATCAAAATGAGTATCGCAAGCGTGCGCATAAAGCCTTTGGGCAAAGACAATTTTGATACGTGGAAGATTCAAATGGAAGCACTATTGACAAAAAATTACTCATGGAAATATATGAATGCAGTCGGAAAATGAACTAAAAGTGGAAGACTTATTAAATATTCTGTTATACATTATTCCTCAAGAATATGAAGCATTCCGCATTGCAATTGAAACCCAGGATAAGTTAATCACGCCAGAAGCACAAAAAAAAAAAAAAAAATATTACAATTGTAGGAAAATTGGACATAAAACTGCTCAGAGCAAATCTAAAAGCCACAAA
>JBANCW010000138.1:0-24093 GCA_037040085.1 Colocasiomyia kotana | reverse complement strand
GTACACACCTATGCAAATCAATGTACACACCTATGCAAATCAATGTACACACCTATGCAAATCAATGTACACACCTATGCAAATCAATGTACACACCTACCTCTTAAAAACACTTTAGTTAAGGTGTTTTTTCAAGTCTAAAACAAGTCTAAAACAAGTCTAAAACAAGTCTAAAACAAGCTAACAAGTTAGGTAGTTCGTTTTAGAGAAAATAAAAAAGAACACAAACTTCTAAAATGTTTGCATTCTCTAAAATCATTCCTGTATCTTAGAAAAAAGTCGAATTTTGAGACATGTAACTTGACTTTTTTGAAAAGGTAAACTATAATTGTGATAGTTAAAAAACACAAGTGCAAATTGTGTCTTGTCATGAATGATTTGTAGCTTCAATACAAACATTCCAAAGTCATAAGCCCCCAAGGCTTGTGACTTTTTTATTTCCCTTAGTATACAATATAAAAGTCCTGCTGTCTAGTTTTATTCTGTGGGGGATTATTTTATGGGAAAAATCAGAAAATTCGCCAAAACGCTCTAAACTCATGGACAATATATTGATTCCGCTTTTTGTTTTATTATGTATGGCAGCCATTGTTGCTATGTCGGTCTTTATAACAACGCTTGACAAGAATCCGGTTTTTTGGTGGGTCACAACACTGGGAATAGGCATTTTGGGAATCTGCTTATCTATCAAACTATACAAATCAATAAAAAAGATGATTAGACATTCTAATCATCTTTTTTTCATTAAAATTACAATTCAGGATCACTTGGTTGGAATTTTTTTATAAATTCCAATGTGGAAGGTTTTTCTTCTTTTTTGATGTCAGTAGTTTTCTCATTGCTTTTATCTTTTGGCAATGGAAGTTGCTTTTCCTGATTCTCTTTTTCTTTCCTTTGTGCTTCATAGATTAACTTCATAACTACTTTTGACCTTTTTTCTTTTTCTTCTAGTATATCCTTATAGCGTCATCACCCAGTTTTATATTAGTTAAAATGGCGGATTTATCAGGAAGTGAAACATGGAGAGTTGTTTCTTCATTTAAACTACTTTTCGAGGCAGTCAAAATAAACCCTCGATATTCACCAGTAGGTTTGGTTTCCTGCTCTTTTATAAAATACGTTAACGTTAATAGCTCCTCGCCTGCCTCTTTTCGCTCGCTGTAGCTCTTCCCATTGAGTTTTATACTAAACTGACCATCTACTACAGGATTATCTGTTAGAACATCCTGTAACTTCTCTAGGGCGGTTATACGGCACTCTGTCCGTACAATCTCTTATGGCAAAGATTTTAAGAGTTGATCTTGATATTGGTGTTGTCGTGCGGTGAAATCGGTTTCTAAAGTGCGTAGTTTTGCAATATCCACGTCTAGCTCCATTTTTTCCTTAATATAAGGATTCCCAGTAGCTAAGGCTTTTATTTCTGCATAAGAAAGGGCTGTTTCGTCTATATCTTCACAGTTTCGAGCAGGATTTTTTGATGTCATAATTTGACCTATAAATTTTTGCTTATTTTCTATGATTTGCCAACTATAAGCATCGAATGTTCCCTCCGTGATGTATCGAAAAATTTCAACTTCGGGATTTTCATTTCCTTGCCGTAAGATTCTTCCCTCTTGTTGTTCAATATCTGATGGTTTCCAAGGGACGTCAAGATGATGCAAAGCAATGAGTTTGTCTTGTACATTTGTACCTGCACCCATTTTTGAGGTAGAACCAATTAACACTCTAATGTCCCCCTCTCTCACTTTTGCAAATAAACCAGCTTTTTGTAAATCGGTGTTTGCATCATGTATAAAAGCAATTTCATTTTCTTTTACCCCTTTTTGTATTAAAGTTTCTTTTAAAGAGTCATAGACCGAAGTAAATTCACCTTCAGAACTTTTTTTGGAGGGTGTTGATAAATCACAGAAAACAAGTTGCGTGGATTTTTTGTCAGATGTGTCATTGTAAATTTTCACAACATTGTCAGCGCAAGCAAGAATTTTTCCATTTTCTTCGATTTCAGCTTCTGGTGTAATTAAGCGAAAATCCAATGCTGCTTTTCTTCCCTCGTTAGTGATTTTGAGCATGTTATCTTCTCGAGAGTCTACTCCACCTTTACGAATTTTTTCTGAACGTTCAGCAAGGCTTTGTATAAAGACCTTTTGAGTTGTACTAGGCTTTAGAATGACATCATTGTAGTGTGCCATAGGGCGGGGAAGATTAAGCATATCGGCAGTTTGAATATCGGCAACCTCTTTAAACATATTCATTATTTCAGGAACATTGAAAAACTTTGCAAATCTTGTTTTTAAACGGAAAGTTGTTCTCTCCGGAGCAAGTTCCATGGTAGTTTGTTGTTCTCCAAAAGTACTTGCCCATTCATCAAAATGAGCAAGATTCGTATTTTTTAGAGTTTCTCTCATTAAATATCGTTGCATTGTGTAAAGTTCTGTCATAGAGTTGGAAATAGGTGTTCCAGTAGCAAATACAGTCCCTTTTCCTCCTGTAAGTTCGTCCATGTATCCAGTTTTCATATACATATCCATTGCACGTTTTGATCCATTACTTGAAATCCCTGCAACATTTTGCATTTTTGTTGATAAATAAAGGTTTTTATATGCATGGGCTTCATCTACAAACAGGCGATCTACCCCTAATTCTTCAAAAGTAATGACTTCGTCCTTATAGCTAGGATCATTTAGTGTTTTTAGTCGTTCTTCTAGTTTCTTTTTACTTTTTTCTAATTGCTTCACAGTATGCCTTGGAGAATCTTTATTTGCTCTGGCTTCTGATATAGCGATAGCATGCTGTTCTACTTCATTATTGATATATTGAATTTCTCTTTCCTTAGTAAGAGGGATTCTTTCAAATTGACTATGCCCAATAATGACAGCATCATAGTTTCCAGTGGCAATGCGTGCACAGAACTTTTTCCGATTTTCCTTAGAAAAATATTCTTTTCTTGCAACAAGAATATTGGCAGATGGGTATAATTGTAAAAATTCTGACCCCCATTGCTCAGTGAGATAACTTGGAACAACAAACATCGGCTTTTGTGCAAGTTGTAATCGTTTTAATTCCATTGCAGCCGTTGCCATAGTGTACGTTTTTCCAGAACCTACAACATGGCCAAGCAAGGCATTTTTCCCATACAACACTCGTGCTACCGCATCCTTTTGATGAGGGCGTAACTCTATTTCGGGATTCATTAGGGGAAAAGATAAATGATCTCCTGAAAATTTACGGGGAATTGTAGCATTATAGCGATTGTTATACAAAGCACATAAGCGTTCGCGCCTTTCAGGATTCTTCCAAATCCAATTATCAAACTTTCGTTTAATAGTATTACATCTTTCTGTTGCAATTTCAGTTTCCTTTTCATTTAGAACTCGCTTATCATCTTCAACAATATCATACACTTTTGGTGTCCCTAAATTTAAGGCACAATCCAATAACTTAAAGGCATTCATCCGGTTAGTTCCATAAGTGCTATTTAGAGCGGTTTGAATTGTGGAAAGTCCTTTGTTTCCCTTAATAAAAAATTTTCTCAAAGTGTCAGAATAAGTGATACTAAAGGAATCCTCATAAAAAGATGGAACACCTAGTAAGTCACGGAAAAATTCGCTGTAGTCACTTTCAGGAATCCATGTTGAACCAAGTTTTACCGAAATTTCCGTTGCGACTAAATCAACGGGTTGAACTTTCTCAAGTGCGGATACATTTTTCAAAAATTCAGGATGATCCTCCGCAACATGTTTAGCAATATCCAATTTCTGTCGAACATTTCCTGAAAGATATTCGTCTACCATTTCCCACCCTAAAAGTGGGTCATCGAGGTTACTTAGTGGTAATGGATTTTTATAAATGGTTCCGGACAGATTGGCAACAATTTTGTCACAGGGCATTCCATCTAATAACGAGGACATATAGCCTAAATCGACACATGCTTTTTCAGATAAAGAAACTCGCAAGGCTTCTTCAGGTGTTTCTACACGGAAAATAGGAATATTAGGACGAATTGTCCTTTTAGTGAAGAAATCCGTTGTTCTCACTAATTTTTTATTTTCATCTAAAACTTCCAAAGAACAGAGAAGTGGATAGCTTGCATCTTCCGAAAAAGCCTTTTTATTTCCAAGTGAGTTGAGGATTCCATGCTTTTTCGTGTAGCTTTCATACAAGCTGCTTAAAGATGATTGTAGTTTTTGTAGCTCTTCATCCGTTCCATCTCGCATTTGGCAATCAATAATTTCTCTTGCAGTATCCCTAATGGCAATCATTCCGGAAATTCTTTTTTTCTCTATGTCACTTGTATCCCGTTTACAATTCTCAAAATTTTCTTGAAAGTAAATTTCCCCATCTATTTCTAAAAAGCTATTGTTTTTGATTTCCGTTGCTTCCAGTTTCTCTGTTTCACTATTTTTGATTAAAGGTTGTAAGCGAATTGGCTCTGGAATATGTCCCTGAATATTTTGAACAGCTCCCTCCAAAGCTAAAGATAGATCCATACCCTCTATAGGTTTACAAGCTGTATCCCTGTCTCCACCATACATACTTTTGTCAAAAACCATTTTCCCTAATATCATTTCAGGGTGTTCCGCAAAATATTGATTTACTGGAACACCATCATCAGTATGTCCAATACGAACCCATGAAGGTTTTTCTTCTAAACGTTCCTCTCTTTTCTGTAAAAACAAAATATCTGTAGTAACTTCTGTACCAGCATTTTTCTGAAAAGCATCATTGGGGAGACGAATTGCCCCTAGAAGATCGGCTCGTTCTGAAAGGTAGCTTCTCGTTTTATCGTTTTGTTTATCCATTGTTCCACTACTGGTTACGAATGCTACAACACCGCCCACGCGCACTTTGTCAAGACTTTTAGCAATAAAATAATCATGAATAAAAAAATTGTTTTTATCATACCGTGAATCTGCAATTTTATAATCTCCAAATCGCACGTTTCCTATTGCTACGTCAAAAAAAGCATCCTGATAATGTGTTTCTTCAAAACCTTTTACTTGAATTTCTGCTTTAGGATAGAGTTTTTGAGCAATACAACCTGTAATGGAATCCAATTCTGTACCATATAGTTGAGCGTTCTGTAGATTTTCAGGGAGCATCCCAAAAAAATTCCCTGTTCCACATGAGGGTTCAAGAATCTTTCCTGAGGAAAACCCTAGTTTTTCTAGTCCGTTATACATAGCCTGAATGATTGTGGGGGATGTGTAGTGGGCATTCATTGTAGAAGCTCTGGCTTGTGTATATTCAGAAGATGTCAGTAGATTTTTTAGCTCATGGTATTCTTTTTCCCATTTACTGCTTTCGTCATTAAAGACATTTGCAAGTCCTCCCCATCCTACATATTGTGAGAGAACTTCTTTTTCATCTTCTGTAGCACTTCTGTTTTCGTTTTCCACTTGTTTTAATGTTTGAATGGCTTCAATATTTCGATTATATTTTGCCTTTTCTCCACCCTCTCCCAGATGAAAATTTAAAATTTTAAAGTTTTTTTCTGGTACGTCCTCAGGAGGCCCCTGCGATACTGGTACATCCCTTAGTAGTATTTTCTCTAATGGGGAGGATATTGTCTTGTATTCTTCTAATTCCGATTCAAGACCCTTATAAGAAAGGGATTTTTTTTCGTTACTTTCAGGTTCATATAAAAAAACTCCTATCTCATCGAATCCAGTCACCGTCCATTTTTGCCAAGAGTTTTCAGAAGAATGGAGAAATACTTCGGATCTACTTTAGTAAGAATATGGTGAGTTATCTATATTTTTCCAAAGTGCGAGAGCGTTTTCTTCTCGTCCGTTCATATATCTATCATTAGAAGAAATTCTACTCATCTGATAGTCTAATTCTTCTAATGAAATGCGATATTCTTCGCCTGAATCTATCTGAAATATAGCTTCATCCGTTGTCATTGCTCTTATAGTTGCGTGTGTAGGCGTTATTTCTTTAGGCAGTAAAATCATGAAACTTTCTTATACCCAAATATCCATTTTGGGACTAGAATATCCGCTTTTTGGCATATATTTTGCTGATGGATAATGCAGACTAAGTGAGGTATCAGGCGGTAAAGAAGAAGAAGTAGAAAGTTTTTCACTTTCTACTTCTTCTTGATTGATTTCTTCTATTTGATTTTCAGAACTAGGGTATTCTGGAAGATTATCGAAAAAACTCGCTTGCTCTACTTGTACACGTTTTCTTTTAGAACGATTTCTCTCGCTGCGTTGGTTATGCTGTTCATTCGCCGAACCCATCCCATTTGATTCGTTTCCTTGTCGGGCATCTCCGTCACTTTCATCATATCCTCTATGATTTTCTCCTCTTTCTCTTTCGCTTCGTTCTCGAACAAGCGTAGGAATATCTCCTTGTCGGGTGCCTCCATTAGTATCTGGTAATACTTCGGATCGGTTTCCTTGAGGTATCTGAGCCTCTTCTGGACGTATATCCCTATCGGGTATCCCTGCTCTTCCTCTGTTCCTACTACCATCGCCGGAAATAGATAATCGCCCTTCTGAATGTAGTCCATCTGTATGCTCCTCCCTTTTGCTTTCTCACGGTAAATCGTTAAAGTTTCCTTTATTGTACTCGATTTCCTTTCTGTTTTCAAGTGTTTTTTCAGAAATGTGTAATTTTTCTACTTCTTTCAGAAACTCACTAGATAGTTTTGAAACCGTTAATCCTATTTTGTTGAAATTATAGGATACTTCATCTAGTGATATGTTTTGCAAAATACCCTCTGTTTCTAGTCCCAATCTGTTTGCAACTGTATACATGATACTTGATTGTACCAAGGTGGACTCTTCTGGATATTGACTAGAAACGATGCGAGAAAGTCTTTCTAAATCCGAGTATGTTGAAAATTCTCCGTACCGTTCTACTTCTAGCTGATCCAAGATAAAAGTAGCATCTTCTATCTTCCAAGGGATTTCCTCCATTTCCCGAACTTCTCCGGTATCAGCAATATCAAAAACATATTCTACTTTTTGTCTTTGAAGATCAATAAGACCTATTCCTTTTGAACCTCTCTCTACATAGCGTCCTGCTTTTTTCCATGTATCAAAAGGAGGACAAGCCACACAATCAGGTTTTTGGGCGTAAATCATGAGTTGTGCATTAAAGGGGTATTTATACTGGTAACTAGAAGATTTTAAGAAAGATTCCCAGTGTTCTTGTGGATTGTTTTCAATACCTTGTACAGTTTCTTTTAACAGTTCATTTGCCGTTGTAAATGTAATTGCCACATTAGACCTCCTTTTTTGGGATAGTTTTATTTAGCGTAAGTTTCTAACTGTTCAGCAATTTTTTGAACTACTGGGACAGTTACACCGTTTCCGGCAATCTTATATAATTGGTTATCGGAAATTGGTTTTTTATTTATAATCGTTTGAAAGGCTTTGTCAATATAATTGTCTGCCATTCCCTGTAATCGGAAACATTCTCTTGGGGTAAGTTTTCTGATATAGAAGGCTTGTTCAACATAGCCTTGATTACAAGAGGTATTTAGTATTTGTGCAATTTGTTTACCAACTCTTCCTCTTCGTGTTTTAGAATTCGGAAAATCTAAATTGATACAATCTCCAACAAATGCAATTTCATACCCTAGTTTTGTAGCAGACTTTACTTTGAAAAAACCATACTTATTGATTTTGTGTTCAATTTGCAATATCCCACTAATTTCCCCTTTTCGATTGGTTAGTCCTTTATTATATCTTGCTTGCAAGCATCTTGCATACTCTGAAATCGTAGGATATTCCTTTGATAAATCAAAAAAAGCATAGAGTCCTGTTTTTGCTCCTTGCCCACCTCCAATAAGTTGTTTCACTCCTACAATTCCATGTTTATCTTGTGTAGTAAGGGTAAACATTGGCTCATTGGAATGTTTTGAACGTTTTCCATTTTGACGTTTGTTTATTCTTTCAGGGGAGATACAAGGGAGTATACTTTCCGTCTGATTTTGAATTTCTTCTACAATGATTTTCATGGACTTTTCATCTAGTTTTATCAGTAATTTTTCTACTTGTTCAGCTTTTAAATAATACTTGCTGTCCACTTCATATTCTTAGATGTCTAACACCGTCTTGTTTGTCTCTGGTCGCTCTATGTGTTCAAACACGCTTTGTGGCCACGATGAAAATTCGCTCTCGGTTTTGAGGCACCCAATGTTTAGAGTTTTCAACGTTCCATTCTGCATTGTACCCGATTTTGTCCAACTCAATGAGAATGGAGAGAAAGTCGAATCCTCGATTAACAGATAATAGATTTTTAACGTTTTCAAGGAGTAAGATAGTGGGACGATTTTCTTTTTGTGTATCTGTAATAAGCTTTGTAATTGTAAAAAACAGTCCTGAACGTGCTCCGGAAAGTCCTTGTTGTTTTCCTGAAATGCTGATGTCTTGGAAGGGGAATCCTGCACACCATATGTCGGCTCTGGGAATATCGCTTGATTGTACTGCTCTAATATCTGTTCCATACCATTCCTCCTCAGTGTTGAATGTCGATTGATATACTGCTCTGGCATTCGGATTAATTTCACAATATCCAACACAAGTGTGTCCGGCCAATTCCATCCATCTTCGGAAAAAACCGCCACCAGAAAACCAATCTATAAAAGTCATGTTTTATCTCCTTTATCTATAAATGTGCTATTAAAAAATGGAAAAGTGCAAAAGATTGCTCTTTCACACTTTCCCACTATTTAACAGCACCTACTTTTGGTTGTGCTATTCTATTCTTTCTAAAATGGTAAATCACCCTCTATACCTAAAGACCCCTGCAAAGCCTTAATATATTCATCTTCAGACAAAAATTCTTCTATCACTGAATCGATTGTTGTATTATCCCATTCACTACCACCTCCTTTCTTTTCACAAAAGTCAAAATGCTGTACAATAACAGTGGTTTTCTTCACCCATGAACCATCTTTCTTTTGGTATCGAGTAGTTTTAAGTTTTCCGGTAATCCCAATGCGATTTTTTTTAGTAAAGGATTGACTGTCTTGCCTGTTTAGAAAAGGCAAGACAGTCAATCCAATCCGTTTCTCTTTGCTGTGTAGTAAAGTTATAATCGCCTACACCAATAGGAAAGCGTAGATACACTGTCCCGTTTTCGCTTTCCTTTAGGGATAAATCTGTGCCGATAATGCCGATTGCACTATATGAATTCATTGGTATTTTCTCCTATCTTTTATGATGATATAATTTAAACGTGGAAATAAAAAAGTAGTTGCTCTAAAGAGCAACTACTTTTTTATTTAATGGTTAGTCAATACCAGAAATTTTATTTCCAAGAAATTTCAATTTCTCGATTTTGCGTGACACAATCTGAAAGGTATAGATTTATAAGTGTCTGGTATGGGATTCCTGATTCAGAAGATTTTTCTTTGAAAAAATCAATCGTATTTGAGTCTATATTTATTGTGATTTGTTTTTTTTCTTTCTTTACATAAGGATTTTTTCTTGCATTTTTAAAATCATATTCTTTTCTCATATTCTCACCTCAACTATAATCGTTATATTGTTTCCTTTCGTTTTTAGTAGCCTTTCTTGCAGAAATAATCCGAATAACTGTTTCCGATTCACGGTAACAATGGCAGACCGTTAATAAGTGGTTTTTTTCACTTGTTCCAAGAATAATAAAACGCTCCTCATCAGCTGAGTGGTCAGGATCATCAATGATTAGAGCATATTCATCCAAAAAAACGGATGTAGATTCTTCAAACGAAACGTTGTGTTTCTGCTTGTTTATTTTATTCTTGTTTTTATCCCATTCAAAATGTAGCTTTTCCATAATTATATTATAATTACAAAATAATTATATGTCAAGATTTATTTTACTTTCAATTTCAGAAAAACATTAGACGTTATTAGTCTGATCAGACTAATAGAACTTCTTTAATCGAAAAGGCAAAGTATTTCCCATTTTATAAAGACAAAATAAAAATATAACCCTGTTTTTTTATTTTTGTGATAAACTAATTATAAAGCGATTTTCTCATTAATTAATAGGAGGTTGTTCTATGGAAAAAATAAAATCATTTGCAAAAAAACGCCCTAAATTAACTCGTCTTCTAATATTTCTCTTTACCTTGCTGTGCATTGTTATTGCTTTTGGTGTCGGACTTTTTATAGTAAATCTTGATAAGAACCCGACATTTTCATTTATTTCGACTGTAATTATAGGATCTATTGGGATATTTTTAGGTTTCAAACAACTTAAAAAACTGCGTGAAGAAGATAACAACGAAAAAAAATAAGTTTATTAAAATTTGTTGTTATATGCCATACTGTTCAAAATACGCTTTTTTCTGTGGTACAATGTTAGTATAACTAAAAAAGATAAATGATTGATTTCAAAAACTTATTTTTATACTTATTTTAGTAATAGCGATAGTGATAACTATACTTATAGCAATATATACATTGCAATTAGGAAACCTAGAAAACATAAAATATATTATTCAGCTTTTTAGAATAATAATAAAATTAATCAGTTATTATCGCTAGGTTTATAAACCATCGATAAATCGCCTGTTTTACCGTACACGTTAGTGTCACTTTGTCACCGTTTGAGAGTTCACTGTTTGGAGAAATGGTGTAATCAATGGCGGACTCAATGGCTAATATTTTGGATAAATCTGCAAAAGACATTGTATCCACATCGATGTTAATACTTTCAATAGGAGCGACATCTTTTTCAAATTGTGCTAAGTCAATTTTTTTCTCCGCTAAACCTTGTCCATTAGTGCCTGTAAAAGTGACACTAATATATTTTTCTAAATTCGTTTTGGAAGAATTATTTCCACAACTGGACACGGATAAAATCATAAAAAGGCAGGTGAAAAGAGATAGACATTTTTTCATAAAATACTCCTTTAATTATTGTATGTTGTTTGGAATTGAATTTAGTTTTTTAAGTACTTCTCTAATTTTTCTTTTGTTCCCCCTATCTTGTAATATCGTCTTTTACTTCCGAATAGGAAATGTTTTTTTCTTTTAAAAATTTTTTAATTTTTTCTAATTCAGCTCTATCTCGTTTTGCATTTTCAATTTTCTTTGAAAGAGCAAGTTGCTCTTCTTTTGATGGTACTTGTTTTTTCAAAAACACATATTTTTTACTCACACTATCCAACCGTTCTTGATATTCAAAGATTGTCAAAGCAAGTGCTTTTAAATTTTCAATTTCTTCGGTAGTGACCCCTGTAATGCGTCCATCTTTTTCCTGTTTTGGTTGTATTCGATTGAGTTCCGATTTTCGCATTTCTATTTTTTCTTTTCCACGCAATTTTTCTACCATGATGTCATAGTCTTTGTGCGTTTTTTGCAACTCCTTTTCTGCCTTTGAAATATCTTTTTTAAGAGTATCCATTTTGAATTGATTGCTTTCAATGTGTTCCCGTTTTGTATCTTCAGATAATTGTCCACGATCCAAGTGATATCCTTTACTTGAGATGAACTGATGATACTCATCTTGCAGTTTGCGATAACTATCCCGACCTTTCCAAAATTCACTACTATTTACCCGTCTTGTGAGTTCTCCTTTTTTATTTTTCATTTCAACAACAGGTAAATACGTAACGTGCATATGAGGTGTTTTTTCATCCATGTGTACCACGGCAGAAAGAATAAAAGGAGACCCGACTTTTTGTTTAATAAATGCGAGGGCGTCTCCAAAAAACTGTTTTGTTTTTGTAACGCCTAATTTTTCAAAAAAAGAGGGGTCACTTGTCACAACAAATTCACCTGCAACATTGCTCAGCTTATCCCCATTTAATCTAAATTTATGAGCGATTCCATACTTGTCTAAAATTCGTTCCATTTCTTTGGGATATGTGTTTTCAATAGGTTCGACTAAGTGATAATTCTCTACCGTTTTTGTTGTATCGATGTTTGGATTCCCATAATTTGCATTTCTTCGTTCGTTGTGTCGACTACTACTCGAAAGTCCGCTCATTTTTAATTTACTATTACGAATAATTGCATAACTCAATGTTGTGCTCCTTTCTCAAGCGACAAAACTTTTGCGAAACTTTTATCGCTCTCTATAAAAAATATTTTTTCCAAAATATTTTTTATCAGGGCGTTGCCCTACTGTTGCAAAGCAACATACCCAAAATGGGCAAATTCTTTTCCCCTTTACCCCTTTTTTGGGGCTTCGCCCCGACCGCCTTTGGCGGTCATTTCAACGTGCCACCGGCACGTTGTTAGAACCTACCCGTTTAGGGTTTGTTCTAACACACTACAACCAACTTTTTTTTCTTCGAAAAAAAATTGATTTTCTTGTGGCAGGGGAATGCCCCCTACAACCCCTCAAAAAAGACAAATTCCTCTCGATAAAAAACATTGCATCTGTTTTTCATTTCCTCCAGAATTTTCTCGCCCTTTTCTGCGAAAAGTTCTTGCTTTTTTGTAGGGACTTTGTCCCTAACATTTTGCTCCTAAATCGCAAATGTTACCCTAGCAACAAACTTCGTTTTTTGCATTTTTCAGGACTTTATTATAGAATAAAGTCCTAGCCGAGAGCGGTAACCATATCATAAAATTCATGGTTTATTCCATGGAAAGGAGTTTCTTTTTGAGTGTTTTTTTGAGTGTCGGAAAAGTTTTAGCAAGAATTCTTTTATTCCCACTAATCCTTTTTTTATGGCTTTTTTCTTATATCCTAAAAACCATATACCCATTTGTACATCGGTATCTCTTAAGTTTTATAAAACTCTTTGCTGTTCTTGTCGCTTTCCTCTGTGTCTATACAGCAATTACCGATTTTAATGATGGTACTCTTGCGGGAATGGTTGTTACTGATATTCTTCTTTTTCTTGTCGCTTTTTTATCCGAAAATATATTTACTTATTCTATTGCCTTACTTAAAATCGCAGGCGATTTCCTTTGGGAAATTACTCGCTTTTAGTACCCTTTTTAAAATAATTGCAAATATTTATCGTTATTATAAAACGTACCCTATCCCCCATAAAATTCAATATGTTAATGTGCATTTTATTATTATAAGAAGTTTCCAATTCCATTTTCTGCTACATACACAAAAAATTGATTCACAAGTTCATTTACGGATATTTTTTCGTTTTTACATATTTTTTGAACTTCTTTATATTCTTCGGGATAAACTTTAAAATTTACAGTCTTTGATTTTATTTTTGCCGTTGATTTAACCACCTTAAAATCACTGTTTTTAGTCTTTTCATCGTTTCCAGACAACTTCTCGACGCTAGTGGAATTGTTGGCAGAGGGCATAGTAGAGACAGTTGTGACGTCCTCAGTGGTATTGCCTTCTTGTACATCAATCCCCTGTGGTGATATTATATTCGAAACTGCACTGTTTTTTCTGTTTTGAAAAGCATTTTGGCTATTATTTTTACTCATTATTTTCACTCCAATTTCTTATTGTATCAGCTATTTTTATAAATTCTTTGCTTGTTTCAGAGTTTGGTTCTTCCTGTATTATTGAATGCCCCTCATAAATAGCCTGTCTGATAGCAACTCTCTTTTTAATTATCCCTAAAACAGTATAATTATTTTTTAAGTCATCCAAGACATTGTTATCATCATTCACACTAATCTCATACATATTGGGTATTATTCCTAAAACTTCTAAATCCTGATTTGTCAGGTCCTTTATTTCTGCAACACTATCGAGTAGCTGTTCCAAACCTCGATTAGATAAAAAATCTGTTTTAGTAGGTATTATTGTTAATGTAGATGTGGTCAGAGCATTAACTGTTAACACGCTTAATTGAGGTGGGCAATCTATTAAAATATAGTCATAAAGTTCATGTATTGTTTTTAAAGCTCTTTTTAATATTCCCTCTCTACTATTTCGAGAGATAAGCATTACTTCCGCTCCTGCAAGGTCGGGTGAGGACGGCACCAAATGTATATTGTCTGATATAGGAACAATTACATCTTTCATAGCTTCATTTCCAATTAAAACATCGGAAATATTATGTATGAAATTTACTGGTTCCAGCCCAAAACAAGCTGTTAAACTAGCTTGTGGATCTAAGTCAACAAAAAGGACTTTTCCTTTTAGAGAAAGAGCGTATCCTACATTAAATGTACAAGTGGTTTTTCCGACGCCCCCTTTTTGATTGGCAAAAGAAATAATAGTAGTCACAAAAAAACTCCTTTATGATAAATTTTTCTCCTTAATACATTTGATTATATCATTTCATAAACAAATTGGCAAATGCTTAGGTAAATATATTTATATACCTATAGCGCAAATGTATTATCAAATTCTTAGGTAAATATATTTATATATCTATAGTGCAAATGTATTGGCAAATGCTTAGGTAAATATATTTATATACCTATAGTGAAAATGCTTTAGCTTGCTTATTATACTCTATTATGTGCATCCGATAATAAATGATTTTAATTCTTCTATTAAAATCATTTATTAAAGAATTTGACAATCGTTAAATATCTTAATTGTTGTGGTTCAATATACTTGTGACTTTTATAAAAAACCAGAAGCCTATTTTAGGCCACTGGTTTTTTTATTTACAAATTTTATTTCGTAACTTCCTTTTTGGGAATTGAGTATTTCTAAAATTTTTCTGTTTATTTTTTTACTTCTTCAAGTTCGTTTGGATCTTCCATATCCTCTTCTAATCGACGATTTGTAAGTAACATCAAGCCTATTATTCTAGCATCAAATAGTTCTCTCACATTATTCAGATCTTCGGAATAACTAATTTTTTCTTTTTTCCTCTTCGCTTCTAAATCAAGAATACTTTTATAATAGTTGTTTTGCTCAAGGTTTTCTGCTTGTACCTTATCGATTTCTTGTGATAATGTCTTCATTTCGACATCAGATATTATGTCCATTTTGTCCCCCATTTTTTATATGCTCTTCTCCTGAGTTTTCCTCTATGTTTGTTCCAGAATATGCCAATATAGCATTGTGGCGCTGCTCGTACCTTATGAAATTACAAAAAGTATCTCTAGTAGAAGCATAGGCGATGATAATAATTTAGATTTAGGTAGCAAACTTAAAGAACTTAGAACAGAACATAATCTAACACAACAACAAATTGCTGAAAGGCTAGGAATGAATGCTCATACTATAGGTGCCCATAAAAGTAATGGGCGTAAGCCATCTTATAAAGTATTAAGGCAATTAGCCTATATTTATCATACTACTACAGCTACCTTTTGAATGTTGATAATCGAAGATTTATATTCATTAATGATCTTCCAAAAAATAAACAGGAATTAGCTATAAAATTGGTTAACTGTGTAAAAGAAGAGAATAAGAAAAAAGGGGACTAGACTCTACCAATCGGTAGCAGGCTAGTTTTTTGCACAAACAACATTCTTTAAAATAAGTTATTTATAATATATCTGTTTTAAGAATAGCATCTTTTGTACGATGTTACAAGAGGTGATTTAATGATAAGTTATGCAAATCTTTGGGGAACAATGAAGCAGAAAGGAATTACAAAGTATCAGCTAGTTCATAAACATGGATTTTCCCAATCGACTATTACACGATTAAGAAAAAACGAACCTGTAGTTACGACAACTATTGAGGATTTATGCAAAGTGTTAGAGTGCAATATTCAGGATATAATGGAATATATTCCTGATAAAGATACTCTATAGATAAAAGAAAATCGTAGACTTTATCGAAATATATTTTTTTATAATAGCAATAAAAGACGTCTGCTAAATACTATTCAGGAATTTAAAGAATTATAGGAAAACAAAAATGTCGGAAAATAAATGATTATTTGGAATAAAGTCATGGAAAATTTGGGGTAATAAACGGCCAAAAAAGAAGATATAACAACTATGTGCTATTTTCCAATTTTTACAATAATTTAATTTTAATTTTGTGCGTAATAAATGATTTGTTCACGATAAAATTGTTTATTTGTAATTCCATAAAATATTGTTTTTAGAAAAAATTAGGAATATAATTTTTTCCATCACTTTAATAGAGTGAAAAAAAGGGAAATTTATTTTTCTAGAAAGGAGAATATTTATGGCTGCATATTCAGATTATGAGAGACCAATTGTCGAAAGTGACAATGATAGCAAACCACAACCTAGAGTAGTTGCTCCAATTGCAAATATTGCCGGAATAGCTAATGCTATTCTAGTCGCAAACGTGTGGTTCACAGCGAATGGTATGGTTGGTGTAAATGCTATGGGTACTGCTAACTACAGCACCTCAGTGAATTGGTCAGATTAAGGTGAAATTTCATCGGCTAAAATATTTTAGCCGATGAAATTATTGAAAGGAAAGGTGATATGATTGGATATATTAAGTTCTAATCCTAATGGAACACAAAACACTTTAACATATGAAAATTTAAAGAACACTAAATTTCCTACATCATTTTCTTTAGATGTTACTACAAAATGTAATTTGCGTTGCGTTCACTGTTATAATAATAGTGGGGAATGTGATAGCTCTGGGGATTTAACTGATGAGGAATTAATGAGTGTAGTAAGAGAAATAGGAGATATTCATCCTCATAGTATTTGCCTATGTGGTGGAGAAACATTAATGCGCAGCAATCTGCTAGAAATAGTAAGCTATCTTTCCCCTAGAGTGGGGTCTGTATCAATGGTATCTAACGGATTTTCTATGACAGAGGATTTTGTTAAAAATCTTATTAAAAACGGAATTACTATGGTACAAATTAGCATAGATGGGGTAAATGCCTGTCAACATGATAGTTTTAGAGGAGTTTATGGTTCATTTGATAAAGCAATTAATGCAGTTAAATTACTGAAAAAATACAACTGTAGACAAATTGCAGTTTCTTTTGTACCAAACTTATTAAATTACCGATCTTTCTATGAATATGTGGGAATGTGCGTTGAATTAGGTGTAGACCAAGTTAGAATGATGCCCTTTATTCCTTCAGGGCGCGGAAGAGGAAATAGTGTAGGGAGAAATTTGATACTAAATCAGAAACAATATCTGGAATTTTTGCTTAGTGTTAGAAAAAGCCAACAAGTATATCCAGACGATGTAATTAATATACAGTGGGGTGACCCTATTGATCATTTACGGAGAATGCCTGTTAATGCAAAAATTGGAATCCCTACCTATACTATGGAAGTAAAGGCTAATGGTAATATTACGGTAACTTCATATTTACCAATAGTCGTTGGAAATATAAAAAAACATTCATTAATGGAATATTGGAATGCCGGATATAAATATATTTGGAATAACCCAGAAGTGTTGTCTTACACAAATCAAATTGAAAACATATATGATTTTGAAAATTTCAAACCCTCGCTTGATAGTGATGAAAAAATATATATTGACTTATTATAAATAAGTATTTAAATCGGAGGAATTTACTATGAATTACACACTTGATGTCAACAATTTACTTGTAAGACAAGAAGATGAAAAGACAACATCAGTATTTATTAAAAAAACAAATCAATCTTTATATATAAATAAATTGGGTAGAGAAATATTGATCGAAAATCCAGACATTCATAATCTTGATGAAATTGTAGATCATTTGATTCAAAAATATAATTATGATCCCCAAAATCGTGCTATCATAAAAAGAGATTGTGACGATACGCTCCATGTTTTAGAGGCCTATTCATTAGCAGAATTAAGTGATGCAACAATTGATAATAATAATGTTATTATGGTCGCGGGAGAAAAAGATTATAAGAATATCTCTACATTTTTAAATAAAAATATAGAAGATGATACTACATATTCTATCTCCTATGATAAAAAATATTTTGGATATCACAATTTAAGAAATCGGCAGTTTAACAATTTTGAGTATAATTTTATTATGTATCGTGATGGAAAAATTGTTTTTGATATCGTTATTTCTCTACCCTCTGCAGACTCCATAATAACTGTTGGAGTTATAAATACCCTTGCTTTTTCCAGTGATATCTCACAAGATGAGCAATTAAAATTAGTTAATAACACTATAGACTATATAAAAACATACCTTGGTGAATATATCAGTAAAATGCGAATTAATTTTTTTGGGGATAAACAAATGAGTAGAATTCCTTTTTTTGAAAAACTAGGATTTGAAAATGTAGGAAAATATAAAAATGAATTCCAAATGACAAGAGAACTTTTAGTGTATGACCTTTATCTATAACCTTTTCGGCAAATAAGTTGAAATAAAAGGTGTAGCTTATTAAGATATAGCTGTATCTTAATTTAGAGAAAGGGTTGAAATTACTTAAATGAGAAATATCATTTAGGACAGGATTCATTAACAAAATTAAACCGAAAAAAGGGGATTAATTATGACATTTATAGATATAGAATATGCGGGTACATTAAGAAAACTTTTAGACAAAATAAATTATTCAATTTTAATTAAAAATCTTCGAGGATATACAGATTTTATTGACCCTTGGTACGATTTTGATAAAATGGAAAAATTTATAGATATATATATTAAAGATTTTCTAAATCTAATCAAATTATTATATATGGGTATTCCTGTAAATTACAAAACTCTTATTGATGAAATAGAACAAAAATACATTGATGAATCTATTAAATCAAACTTTTGGCGGATAGATGAAAATGAAATTGTTAGAAGTAATAATTTTGTCGTTTTACTGTATCAAGGACTATATATAGTCACAGAAATAAATCCAATGTACAAGACTTGCGAAAATAAGAATACAGATGTTTATATAGGATTGGATAGTCTAAGGCTTGCAGAAAACATAGCATTCGACAAAAACACTAAGGTTCTTGATTTGTGCTGCGGAACAGGTATCCAAGGAATGCTTTCTGCAAAAAGTGCAAGTGAGGTCACGTCTGTGGACATTAGTAAGGAGGCGTTAAGCATTGCCAATTTTAACGCTTCACTCAATAAATTACAAACTGTTATGAACGTCATCGAAAGTGATTTGTACACGAATTTAAAGAATTTCAAATTTGATTATATTTACGCCAACCCTCCGTTTATTCCTATGTTAGATAATGTCAATTATCCTATTTGTGGAACAGGGGGAAATGATGGATTAGTTGTTTTGAATTCAATAATAAGTGAATTGGACGATCATTTATATGAAGATGGAATTTCTAGAATTTTTTGTCAATGTCTTGGTGATAATAAAGATATTTTTTTTAATGAAAAACTTAAAAAAACCGCTAAAACAAACGGATGGGAAGTAACAGTAATAATAAATGAACGTAGTCCCCTATCAACTGTTCAAACGAAACTTGCTGAATTTACAAGAACATTTAACCCTGATTTATCAGCAACAGAAATTGAAATTGGACTCAATAAAATTTTTACAGAACTAAATGCGAAATTTTTGTATACAATTATTTATAATATTAAGAAGAATAATAATTATTCTTTTAGTATTGTAGATTTAAGTAATCCATGGAACTTAGATGATCATGTAAGCACAACTAAGAATATTGAATTTAGACAAGATATGTCTGCGTATGAAGTCTTTAATGATAATAATAGAATAGGAACTTTTGACAAGCAGGCTGTAGATATATATAACAAACTTTCTAACAAAAATTCAATTGGTGCAATTTCAAAAATGATTGCAGAAGAGTATTGTGGGAAAGGTAAATACAAAAACAGTTCTTATTCCGATTTCGACCAAATCATATTAGATATTATAATGCAATTTGATCGTATGAATTTAATCGAAAAATCCTAATATAATGAGTTGGTGATTTTATCTTTAGCTTAATTAAGTCAAACATTTCAAAAAAGAAACCAGTTATACTTTTGTTTATTTTACAGCTAATAAGTGTTTTTATATCTGCTATCATCCCATTGTTAAACGGTGCATTTCTTGACGGTTTGGTTTCGAACATGACCAAAAAAATTTTAATAATGTTTGCTATATTAGTGGCTACTATAAGTCTTTTTGGAATTATAATAAATTATATATATTCCATACTGAATGCACGTCTTAAAAATAATTTATCTATGAATGTTTTTCGACTACAGTTAAGTAAAATTTATTTGCTACCAGTTAATTGGGTGAAACGGTTTAATACAGCCTATCTATCTCAGCGTATGGGAACGGATTCTGCTACTGTTTCAAATTTTTTTTTCGAGTATTTTGTTACTAATACAGCTAATGCCATAAAGTTAATAGTATTATTCATTATATTATTTCTTATCAATTCAAAATTGTTCTTGATAACACTTTTATTTGTTCCTATTTATATTGTAGTATATTTATTGTTTATAAATCCACTCATGAAAGCAGGGAAAGAATATAAAGAGGAAACTAATTTATTTGCATCTAAACAAATAGATGAAGTTAGTTTATATTTAGAAATAAAAGTTCACTCAACTTTTGAAAGTGCGTTGTATAGATATAAATGTGCATATGACAATTACATGAAAAAACTAATGAAGAACTTGAAAGTGAATTTAAACTTCACAAGTGCAGATTCTATAATTAAGGTGTGTTTTCAAATTACAACTTTAATAATAGCTGGTTTTCTTGTTATAAATGGACAACTGAGTATTGGAGATTATACTGTGATAAACACTTATTTTGTTATGATTTTATCTTCTATTAGTAGTTTTTTTAATATTGGACAAGCTTATCTAGAAACTAAGGTATCATTGGATAGGATTAATGAAATATTAAACCAAATAAACGAAATAAATGGAGATATATTATTATCTAATATAAGTACAATTAAAATAGTAGACATGACTTTTAGTTATGATGAATCTCCCACTGTATTTTTACTAAAAAATTTCAATTATAGTTTTGAAAAAGGAAATTTTTATATAATATCAGGTAAAAATGGATCAGGGAAATCCACTTTGACACTTCTTATTGCATTTGTTCAGCAATCGTATTGTAATGGGAATATAGATATAAATGATATACCTCTTTCTAAACTTAATATGTACTATCTAAGAGAAAAACATATGTCTTTTCTTCTTCAAAATGAAAAAACTTCCAAAGTTTCTGTATCAGAATTTCTTTCCTGTTTTCCAACGGAAGAGGGTGAGGTTACCCATACTGATGAATTTAATAGGATATTCCATTCTGAAGAATTTGAAATAGACGATTATCTTAATAAATCTATGGATATGCTATCTGGAGGCGAAAAACAAATTGTGCTATTATATCGTACTTTATCAAAAAAAGCCGATGTATATTTTCTCGATGAACCTAGCAATAATTTAACTAATAAGATAACCTATTTATTAATTGAATTATTAAATAAGTTGAAAAAAAGAAATATAGTAATAGTTGTTTCTCATGATCCTTCACTCATAGAAAGTGGGGATTTTGAAATAGTTGTATAATTATAAATGCCTATTAATGAAGTAAATAAGAATATTTTGTTTTGTGAGATGAGAGATTATGGAAAAAAATACAATTCGCTGGACTAAAGTTCAAATATTCATGTTAATTTTAAATGTTGTTTTAAATTTAGCTTTCTGTATATATTTTATCAACTTTAAAAGAGATAATATTATTGTCACAAGTGCTTATTACACATTTATAATAGGGTTAGGGTTTAATTTAATTGGCTTAATCTTAGTGCAATTTCCAAAGGTATGGAATACACCTATATCTGCTACTAAGAATGGTGGAATAAACACAAAGGTCTATACAAGAAGTCTGATTTGTGTTCTGCTTATATTGGAAACAATATTGTATGAGTATATCACCTTTCAGATTATGCAACAAAGAAACATGAGGATTTATCCGTTTATTTTAATTTTACTCTTGTTAATTTTAGTATTTGTTATTTATTTCAAAAAAATCAATGCTGCTTTTATTTAAAAAGCAGCATTGATTTTTTGAGGGTATTATAAAAGAAAAACTGTCTAGATAATCTTATAAATTCTAAAACAAATTTTTTACAATAAAATAAAGTGAATTTTGTGTATATTTTCCAATTTATTATACCAATTTAACATGTTAATATAAAAGTGTCATTAAATAAATCTATTAGAGGAATACATATGAAAAAAATAATCCCTGCGTTGCTAACACTAATGGTGGCTTTTTCCCTATTTACTGTAGGAGCATCTGCACAAGCACCCAATGAAGAGTCTTATTCCCATAGTGAATCTGAGACTGTTATGGTAGACTTAGATGGCAACGTAATAGAAAATTTTGAATTTAACCCTATGCCGAGATATAATACTTGCTGCAACAACACTAGATTTCAATCTATCAGGCGTTTCTATAGCCACATTCAAGTAGGACTAGATACTTGCCAAGTGTTCGCTAATGATCTTCAACGTTGTAGTAGTTGTGGAGCAACGCAAGGAGGACTTTCATTTAATTTTGGAACACATAGTATTAGATGGCAGAAGGGGTATCGCAAATGTCCTTATTAAAAAAATTTAGAATAATAGGTGTTTTTTTAGTAATTACGATAACTGGACTTGTTTTTTCATCATTCTCAAATGAAACAAATTCCATATCTAATCTTATACCTGATGGAGAGGTCAGAGGAGTTGTACTTGTCAATATGAATGGTGATGTTATATATTCAGAAGAACGAACTACTGAACTAAGCATTTCAGAGGCTGAAGATATACTTGAAGAATATGAAGAATCTTTGAAAAACTAAAAGTAAAAAAGAGGAGCAAATCTGCTCCTCTTTTTTCGTTCTTGATTGAAGTTTTTTGAAATTATAATTCGGGATCGCTTGGTTGAAATTTTTTTATAAATTCCAACGTGGAGGATTTTTCTTCTTTTTTGATGTCATAATTTGACCTATAAATTTTTGCTTATTTTCTATGGTTTGCCAACTATAAGCATCGAATGTTTCCTCAGTAATGAAAAAAGCTAGGAATAACTAATTAGTTATTCCTAGCTTTTTATTTATGATACCTTCTTCTCTGCATCGATACTTATAAGTTTTCTTATATAAGCATACCGATTTTTAATTGGTTTTTTTTCATTTCTCATCTCCAGCTCAATGTATTTTTCATGAAAATATGCATATACTTGAAATTCATCTGAAAGATGAATTTCTGGATTTTTAGCTACTAGTAAACACAACATATGGACCTGTTTTTCAGTAAATTCATTGTTAAAAGCATCCATAAAAAACTCCATTTTAGCATCTACTTCAATATTTTCAATCAGATCTAATCCAATGTTTTTTGGAAGATCAAAGGTAATATTTTGTTTTATGTTGACGTTTTTATCATTTTTATAAACATTAAATTTTAGTTTTAGGATTTTCCCTCCTTTTCCTCTTGTGCCATATGGCTCGAAATTAAATATAATATCTGTGTTTTCTTCGAGTTTTTTTTGGGAAGTGTCTAAAACTCTTCTTTTTAAATTTGAATACACTTGGTACTCATTATCTTTTAAATATAATAATTCTCTTAATTCTTTTATTGTCAATATTCTTTGACCAACTTTTTCATATTGCTTTAAAATTTCATACATTCTAAGATGATTTTCACTTTTTAAATATAAGGTGTTTTTTAATTCATAAGAAAAATATTTGTTTTTATATGCAAACATAAGTGGTAAAGCATCATCATGTGCATCTATTTCTACATACCAACCAACTTCCTCGTCATGTGCCACTCTACATTTTTTAAATAGTTGAAAACTGTCATATCCCTTTTTATCATTTGGAACAGTAACAATCTGACGTAAAAGACTATCTGTCGTAGCTTTAATATGAGAAATGTTAATTCTGCCTAAATTCATTATCTTTTGAAAATCAGACAAACTAAACCTAACTAATCTTGTTTCTAATTTGTCAGGGTTAATCTTACTTAAATAAATATTAAAAAATCTTAATTCTTGTAATGACATATTATTATTACGGATTTCGTTAAGTGAATTTTGTTTTTTAACTAAGTATTGATCGCTTATTTTTGATATTTGCACTTTTTCTTTCATAATAACCCTCTCATTCTGCAAATCAGCGTACACATCTACTGTTGATATGCCTTGCTTTCTCCTGCAAATTAGTGTACACACCTATGCAAATCAATGTACACACCTATGCAAATCAATGTACACACCTATGCAAATCAATATACACACCTATGCAAATCAATGTACACACCTATGCAAATCAATGTACACACCTATGCAAATCAATGTACACACCTATGCAAATCAATGTACACACCTA
>JBANCW010000137.1:4735-16983 GCA_037040085.1 Colocasiomyia kotana | reverse complement strand
CAGTAGTCCGAAATACACTACATTTTACTGCGCTTCAGATTACACATTAAGATTGTGTATGGCAATCAATAAGATTCTCCACAATGCGTTTGACATTTTGCCTGATGTTGACTAGAGCTTTATGTGAAAGTTTTGTCATTGACTGATGAAGCAGGCCGGCCGCAAGCTGCTGCTGCGAATAAATTTTGAAAAAACAAAAAAAAAAAAACCAAAAAATGCGATTTTTATCAGGCAAACTGCAAGTTTGCGGCTTGTTTGACCTTCAACAGCTGCTGCGTAAATGCAGCGATGCAATAAAAAATAATAGAAACGCTTCTTATAATGAAATTGAATAATATATTCTATCGCTTGATTTAACAGACAAATTAGCGCAAGCAATGTAAACGTAATTTTTTAATTGCCTTTGAAACTTGAGTTTGTTTTGGTTGCCATTAGCTGCTGCTTAGCCCAGCCTAGTGGCTGCTAACTGCGAGTGAATATTAGTATGGCTTAAGTAAATCACACGCCTGCACGTTTCAGCGCCAGCTCAGAAAAGTTCAACCAGGCCGAGTAAACGACTTTCATGCCATGCCGGTGTCGGGGACGGGGCCGGTGCCAAAGTTGTTGCAACAAGCAGCGGCAGCCGTAGCCGCTGACGGCCACAAAGTCAATGCACTTTAGTCAGTCGCTTGCATAAACGGGTTGGCATAGCCACGCATGCGCCCAACGAGTTTCTGTGGCAAAAGCTGGCTGGCTGGCTGGCTGGCATTCCACTTCAATTGTACTTTATGCACAGCGCCTACTATTATGGCAACAGGCTTTTCTTTTCGCAGTTAGTTAGCTAAACCAAGTACACATTTACATTGTATGCGCATGTGCGTGTGTATGTGTGTGGTGGCATTTACTTAGTACATGCTTGCCGCCATCCACTTGTGAGAATATGTTCTGCTGCCACCACAATCAAAGTCACATTGGAATAGTTCTGAACCGCTTGCTGTTCGTGTTGTTCGAGTCGTTTTATTTTTATTTTTATTTTTTTTTTTTTGGGGCTTCGCATTGAATAAAATTACATATTGTCAGGCAGCTAGACGAGATTGAAATTCCTAAGTTCTCATATGGCTCAAGTGGATTTCATTTGCCTAAACGATAGCCAAACGGTTAGACCAGATTCAGCCGCGCTGATCAATCGAAATAATTCGATTTACGCATAAGAAGTAGGAAAATTTGATTCCATTTTACAAATGGACGGAAATTCAGCTGCGAAATAAAGTTTTGCATCTCGGTTAGGTTAGGTTGCTCCAGCTCATCAGTATAATCACGGTCCTCAACGATGCCGGAGCTGAGACAGCCGCTTCTTCCACGAATACCACCTATTACCCTAGGTAAGCCGTTGGTCCTCGCTTTTTGGCGTGTGCCGCTGCTAGCTAGCTCAATATGCTCATATGTAGTCTGCACTCACCTCTACGGAGCTGCGCTGAGCCAGCTCTGGTCAGCAATTTTAGTAGCCTCCTCTTTTATCGCCGCATGTGGCGAGCTTGTGCGCTGCATGACATCGTTGTCCAGTCGAGCTCCTTGCTTTGCTAGTTGATTCGCCCACTCATTTCCTGCAATGCCTTGGTGGCTGGCCGCTCAGCGCATAGTACTTCTATTGCATTCCCGCTCGCCATGACAGATCTAGAGTTGGTGGTCGGCGAGAGCAAGTACTTAATGGCCTCCTGACTGTCTACCAAGCAGTTCAGCCTTCTAGTGGTAGTTGATAGATGCAGAGATTGTGCTACTTCAGCAGCCTTACCAAGTGCGAAAACTTCCGCTCGTAAGATGCTGCAGGAGCCTGCAGGCGGCTTTTAAGACATGGCTCTCTCTCACAGCTGCCAATTTTATAGCCGTCGGTGTACTTGTCTTGCATCTTTACAACTTTCAAATGTAGCGTGAGTTGAAGCAATCAATAAAAGTGTCGACATCCCCTGCGTATTTCAAGACGAGTTTTATTAATTAACGATTGTCGAACGTAATCCAAGTTAATCGAAGCCCTTGCTATAAGCTTCTGTCGTGGGAAGCTGCTTAGTGACTTTCCAGAATGCCATTTGCAGTCAGGATCCACTTGTGCCTGTGAGCCTATTTATTTGTCCTTCTACCTAATCAAGCTTAAGTTCGGCGGACTTGTTTTGGCTAGAAGATAAATTAAAAAATTATATGTTAATCGTCGAGAAAACTACTAAAAACTCGACCCTGTCTGAAGAATATGACTCCGCTCTGATGCGTATACTATGTATATTTGGTGAAAACGCCCTTCTTGGCTAAGTTCTGCATCTGTCCCTGATGACTTTCTAAATTAGATTTAATATGTTTTGTTAATTTTTCCCTTTCGAATTTTCAATGTCAATTACAGCTTATTCGCACAGTTGTTTACGGATTATATAAATTGTGTATATTATTATAAATAATTACATGCACACATACATACATACATGCATACATACATACATACGTATGTGCCTATTGTAGATGGCATACTCGTCTGGTGGCTTTAAATCATGTCCTAATTCAAATCAAGAAATCAAAGCAAATTGTGACGAGAAGCAACAAAATATGTTAAAGTTAATCGGCATCTTCGATACTAAGTATGTGTTTGTATGTGTGTGTGTGTGTGCATTCATACATGCATACAATATCTGACTTGCACAATTGTTGTTTACGCTTTTCAATCAATTGCGTTTTGCTGTTGCTAAGTTACGATGGAAATTGATTTGCATGCGGCTTGTCAAGTTAGGCAGAGTGCTAGACGACACAGCTAAATAGAATAGTGTAGATAGATGCCTAAGTACCTAACCTATGTACACACACACATGCACACACACACACACACACATGTATGTGTATTAGTTACCTACCTGTTTCTAACTTATCAATTGCTTGGCTAACAACTTGCAATTAAAAGCAGCCTCACTGCCCCACTCACTGACGGCCTGCCTGCCATGTTTGCTTTTTGATTGCTCTGCACGGCTTATCATCATTGCGAAACATAAAGCAGAACAAAATCAACTCAACTACAGTTGGCTCACTCTGCATATGTGTGTTTACTTTATTATCTATTGTGCACAACAGTGCCCTCTGCTAGCCGGCCCCACAATATATATACATATATATACATATATATATATATATATATATATATGTGCGTGTGTGTGTGTGCGTGCGTGACTGCCCTCTTGTGTGCCCCAATGTGCTTTGTTTCTGTCTCAAAGTGCAAACAAATTGTGATTGCAAATGTGCACAAAAATCGGCATATAGTACACTCAGCGCTATTTTACGTAGCGCTCTGAAATTAGTTCAACAAGCCTGAATGTTGGGTTAAGCCACAGGCGGCAACCCCGACAGAAGCCCATTATGATGGCTGATAAGCTTAGACCAACTAACCGGACCAGGGGGGAAGAGCGCAGTATATGGCATAGAGCCTATCTGATATCGAATTTAATAATACGAAATGGAAGAAAGCTCTAAATAATTACCAAGTCAAAAAATGTTTCATCAGTTGGTCGATCGCTTTGGCATTAAGTCAATTACTTTTCGTCACATCAGATTGAAACGCTTCCCTTGGCTTGGCAGGCTAAAAATAGCCCTTTGTGTGGCCTAGTCATGGGGGGTTGCCACATCAAAGCCTGCCCGATTATGTGATAAAACGCAGCAGTCGCCCACCTTCTCCAGGACGGGCTGCCCTAGAATGCAGGATCTGCTCCACTAGAGATCTGGGCAATACTGGGCACAGTAGCTGCTGGAAAATACTCCGGAGCCTAGTCAACGTCGCAGTTGCGACAGAAATCATGGTAACCATGTGTCCAATGACGCAATGCCCTCTTAGGATTCCACTTGCTGAAGATGTGCGCTTCCTGTTCAGACAGTGCCAGTTTGCTCAATAGAGAGTGCTCTCTGGTATACCCTGTCCTTTATGGGTCTCTACATTTTGGTAATGTCGCCGTTCGCCAATTAATAACCACACGGTGAAATAATTCAGCGCTTAGTTTTATTTTAATTACGAAAAAAAAATGATACCGTTCGAGAGTAGATGATTGATTCAACTGTCAAACATTCCCAATAGTTCCGATAACTACGAATTACTTCGATAACTCATGAACGCAGCTGATGTTAGCTGGTTCATGCTACTGATTCTCGATAGGTGGCGCGGTTGATCCACCACACATTCTTTACATCAACATATCCGGGTCAGTAAGCCTTTATTTCTATCATTACGAGCTATTTTCTCTTTAGATCCTATGAACTCAATGCTGGACTTAGCCCCGGCTAGAAAAGCAAACCCCAAACGAAAGTTTATTTTTTTTTTTTTGCAGCTCTGAAGAAATATTCTTATAGCTTGTTTTTTTAAGTACATTTTAAAGAAAATGTTTGTGCCTTCTATTATTGATGGTTTTGCCTCTGTGCCTCTGTTTAATCTGAAGATTTAACGTCAATTTAAATAGGACTTGTCAATTTTTTTATATAAATATAATCAGCTGAACTTTATTATGCAACATCAGATGATAATATTCAGTGTCTACTAAAGAATTATCTAAAATATTGATTATATTTGAAAATTACAATTTGGCATTTTTAAAGACTGCTTAAAAGTTACTTGTAAAATTCCATTGACTGTTTCGATAAATCGTTCCACTTTGCCGTTCCAAATCCCAAACAGATATGGCAAGAATCGTCGCAAATACTGGCAATAGAACCAAATTGCTAACTAGTATGAAACGGCGTTTCAAAAATTCAAGCTTCTTCAAATGAGAACCGAGAAAGAAATTTTTCAAAATTTTGATCTTGACTGTTTAAAAATTAGTTCTAAAATTGCATTTGGTATTTAAGCCTTGAGTAGTTTCGATAAATCGTTTGCTTATGGCCTCACATTTTCAGTCACGGCAAAACTCGTTAAATCATATTTAGATATGGCAAGAATCATCGCATATTGCAGAAAATCCTGGCAATAAGACTTAATTTCAATCTGGTGTCAAGCTTCTTCAAATAAATTGAATATCAAGGAAGAAAAACTGTAAAATTGTATTTGCTTTTTGAGCCTTGAGTAGTTCTGGCTTGGCTTTGTTGCATTTTCACATTTTAGGCCACGGCAAAAGAGATTCAAACATTCTTTGATGAAAGTTCCGTTTGGTCATGATTGGCGTAGAAAATTCTTCAAATGAATTGAATAAAGTGAAATCAGCAAATCGATAAATGGCAAATTCAAGCAAAATCTGCTTGCGACCAACATTAATTGCTTCACGAGTTGCTGCGAGCTGTTAGGAACCAAAATCATTTGACAGTTCCTGCCAAAAGTTTGCCGCGCTAAACACGCGATGCGGGAAGAGTTTAATGGGCGTGCCATATAATATATTTTCTTTATCTTAAATTTATTAATGTACACTTTTTGATGCCTGGAAAGTGAAAAGCTTTAGCTCGCTTGGCAACATCAAGAGCCATATAATTATATTGTATATATATATATATAATTGCTTCATCGGTTATATACATATATAAATGCAAACATTTAAGTACTGCTACAATTACGATACTCATTTAGTAGATACTTTGCCACACCCGACACACAGATACGATATATGTACGTGTGTGCGTAGTATTTACTACTGCTTCGTAGGGGAAGTGTTGACGAGACGTCTTTAAATATTGTTTTCTTTAGGCATCATGAGTCGTCAGGTATATAGTATATAGCATTTCGCCACTTGAAATGCCGGTTTCTTACACAGTTGCTTTCACACAGATACACACACACACACACACATAAACTCACAGGCACATAATTTCTGCTAGCTTCTAGAGACTTTTTGCGATTCTTAGGACAGCTGTAGCATACAAATTATTGACATTGCTATACTGAAATTCGCCAACCGCTATCGCTGGGGCTTGGAGCATTTTGCACACCCAATAATCAAGTGCTTTGGCATGTATTTATAAGCGTTTTATAGAAGCCATTTGGACTCGGCCCCCTGTCCTGTACTTCGATAAGCATTGCAATTTCAACTATGATTAGATTAGCCTGCAAACTCTTTGAACTCGCTCTGCATGCGGTTATATAACAAACAGCTGTGGATGCAAACGGAAAGCAGAAGCCACAAATATAAAATCGAAGCTAAAACGCAAAACTTGCTCTTGTTATTTTTTTTTCCAGGAGTCACCCGGCACTGTAACAACAAGTCATGGCTCGCCCATTGGCATTAAGGATGCCGTTATGACGGTGGGCCCACGCGGCCCCGTACTGCTGCAGGATGTTCAGTTTCTGGACGAGATGGCGCACTTTGATCGCGAGCGCATACCCGAGCGTGTGGTGCATGCCAAGGGTGCTGGTGCCTTTGGCTACTTTGAAGTGACGCATGACATTACCAAGTACTGCTCTGCCAAGGTGTTCGACAAGATCAAGAAGCGCACTCGTGTGGCCGTGCGTTTCTCCACTGTGGGTGGCGAGAGCGGCTCAGCTGACACGGCACGCGATCCACGCGGTTTCGCCGTCAAGTTCTATACGGACGATGGCATTTGGGATCTGGTTGGCAACAACACGCCCATTTTCTTCATTCGTGATCCCATACTGTTTCCCAGTTTCATACATACGCAGAAGCGTAATCCGCAGACACATTTGAAGGATCCCGACATGTTCTGGGACTTCCTCTCGCTGCGCCCCGAGTCGACGCATCAGGTGTGCTTCTTGTTCAGCGATCGTGGCACTCCCGATGGCTACTGCCACATGAATGGCTATGGCTCGCATACATTCAAGCTGGTCAATGCCAAGGGAGAGCCCATCTATGCCAAGTTCCACTTCAAGACCGATCAGGGTATCAAGAACTTAGATGTCAAGACCGCCGATCAGCTGGCCTCAAGCGACCCCGACTATAGCATTCGCGATTTGTACAATCGGATCAAGGGTTGCAAGTTCCCCAGCTGGACCATGTACATACAGGTTATGACCTTCGAGGAAGCCAAGAAGTTCAAGTACAATCCATTTGACTTGACCAAAGTCTGGTCACAGAAGGAGTTCCCGCTCATCCCAGTGGGCAAAATGGTGCTTGATCGCAATCCCACCAACTATTTCGCTGAAGTGGAGCAAATCGCCTTTAGCCCCGCTCATATGGTGCCCGGCATTGAGCCATCTCCCGACAAGATGTTGCAGGGTCGTCTCTTCTCATACACGGATACACATCGTCATCGCCTGGGTCCTAACTACTTGCAGATACCGGTGAACTGCCCCTACCGCCTCAATGTGACCAACTATCAACGTGACGGCCCCATGACTGTGACCGACAACCAGAACGGTGCACCCAATTACTACCCCAATTCATTTAACGGACCTCAGGAGTGCCCACGCGCACGTAGCATCACCACCTGCTGTCCCGTCACCGGCGATGTCTATCGCTACAGCAGCGGTGACACTGAAGACAACTTTGGTCAGGTCACCGATTTCTGGGTCAATGTGCTGGATAACTGCGCCAAAAAGCGTCTGGTGGCAAACATTGCTGGTCACCTGAGCAATGCCAGTCAATTTATACAAGAGCGTGCAGTCAAGAACTTTACCCAGGTCCATGCCGACTTTGGTCGTATGCTTGTTGAAGCCCTCAACTTGGCCAAGTCGTCCAAATTTTAAGCATTTTGTGTCCTGATTCGACAAAATTCACAGTGAATTTAATATTTTGGTTATTCACACCTTAGGTAACTACTACCAATCCAATTTCCAACTCCAGCACCAATAACCCACCAAGATCATACTGGACTTTAACTTCAATCAATAATGGTGCGTCGGCTCTTTGGTTACGGGCATTTATGCAAAACTTTTTTTTACATATTTTGAGATTCCTAATGCGCTTTTTATTAATCTTTGAAGTGAAAAACTTTTTGGTAAAAAAAAAACACACACACACACATGCATGTATGCATGGCTATTTGTTTATATATAACCACATTTATATATGTATATGTATGATGCGTAAATAAAATTTAACAATCTGATTTACATAAAATTTCGCTGCTTAAAAGTCATTTTAAAAGCGCTGAAATGCCTTATCTATGTTAGCTTATGTTAAAGCAAATCCAACGTTCACTAAATATACTATCTTGTGTATGAAATACATAAAAGCCATGAGGAGAAACAGAATCGTCACTTGAATTTCATATATGTTAATGGGGCCCAGTTCTTCATAGCGCCAATCGATACGCTGCAGTTAAAAGCAACGTTAATTATATTTCTAGCACATAAGTTAAACTTTTAGCTTTTAATATGAAGTTTATGTCCTTACTGCTGGAATTTCATAAAACCATTGATTTCTGATCGCCCTTAGAACGTAATAATAGTTTGTATTAACGTTTTTGTAGACTTTATTTTTGCTTGCCAAAACGGGTCAAAAGGGAGTGAATTAGAATTGAATTAAACCGCACTCTCATATTGATTGAAAGTAACTCTAGAATATTATTAGGTAATATTGGTTCCAATGAAACGATTCTAGTTAAAAAAAGCTTCTAAAGAAAAATTATTAAAAAAAAAAACAAGTCACATAAAAGTTTGTGTAGTTGATACATTATTAGCGTTAGTCTGGAATTTTTTGTTCAACGATATCTTCAAATAATGATTAAATAATAATTAAAAAATATATATTTGGGTAGATCTGTTTGCACTTTCTTAAAGCTAAGCTTATATTATTAGAGAATTCTGAGAGGCAAAACAGTTTTACAGATCTGTCACATAAAATTTCGTTGACTGTTTTATCACAATGTGAATAGAATTGTTGCAAATTGTAATTTACCCTAAGTAGAACATATTTGTAAAGAAATTCCTCACCTAAAAATACGTATGCAACGGTTTTTAACTGGTTTCTATGTTTTTAAATAGTGCACAAATTTTTATCCATACCGCTCATTGCGCAGACTCTTGCGTTTTTTAGCACTAAAATGTGTTGTTAAGCTTACATTTTACAATACTGAAAGGCAAAACAGCATCGATCATTTCAGTATCGATGACGATAGCAGCGTTTGTTGTATCGGCAGTAACACTCATTCAAATTTAAAAGCGCTGATACATGCGCTTACATACCGTTATGTTAGCATAATAGAGACAAAGACCGAAAAAACAACACTTTCGACAAAATTGACAGAAAAAGAAAAAAGTATTGAAGTAGAATAAGCTATGAAGTACAAAATCGTCTTGTTGACCCAATAGCCTGGATTTTTGCACAAATAAATTCATTTTATTTGTGAATAAAGACAAGCATCTAAACAAATGCTTTGTTTGTCATTTCGAATGCATTCATGCAAGCCTGCATAACAAACTCAAAATCGTTCGTTTAATTGCAGTAGTAAATTCATTTTCTTTAATTTAAATTAATTAATATAAATTTATTGAAATACTTGCAAGTAGATATGAAGTTTACCCTGCTCGAAATTATTGAATTTTCAAGATAAGTTGCGAAGAGTTCCGCTTGCTGTCAGATTATTCTATGCACAGCAACTCTGCCTTTCCATGCAAAAATAGAGCAATAGAAATATTGAGTGTATATTATTTTTATTTTACAACTATATAAAACATAAATCTGTTACAAATTTACAAGCTATTGATTAAATTTATATTTATTCTATTTGTGTGCACATTTCTTGTTTGCTTTCAAAATTGAGTAATTTTCGTTTTCTTTCTTTTTTACAAACTTATTATTTTCACTTCCGCCTAACAAACTGCAAAATATAATCGTCCTCAGTCTAGTTACTAACAAAAAATAAAATGTACATATAAATTTATGTACGTGTGTATGTAGAAAGTTGATGATTACATTTGTAAAACGTTAAAAAGACAAAGTTAGTTTTTGTTTTCGCTAAATGCAACAATTAAGTAACATTTTCTTTTTTTGATTTTGTTTAGAATTTCAGTTATAGACTGTCATATTAAATGCGTTCAGCTGATCAAAATATACAGTTTTTCATGTTCAATTTTGGTATAATTTTGATATGGATCCGTATAAAAAGAGAAATGGTTAAAGAAATGCAGTCGATTTAATGGGAATAGATTTTGCATAATGCTCTAAATTCGTGTTAACTTGTTAAGACTGTGACGCATCTCTACAACCAACAAATTAGCGTTAATCCCAGTGACAATAATAAACTTTCAGTAAGGCACTTTAAACGCTGATTCCTTTTCTATTTGTGTGTGTGTGTGTGTGTGTGTATGTGACTTACAATTTAAACTAATTGAGTTAATGTGTGACATTTGTAGCCCTGGCTGCCGCTTCCGCCCACTCTGGGAAAGTATTAATATTGGGATAGATGATAGGACCCCAAGTCAGGCAGAAGACATACAACACGATGATGGTGATAACAGTGGGCCCAATTCCAGCGATGGCCATGTCCTTTGTTCTAATATTTGCATAGCCGGCTACCAGTGCATTTGGTGGTGTACTCACAGGCAAATGGAATGCCAGACTGCAGGCCAAGCCGGCGGGCAGAATCAAATACAGCGGATGAATTTTGATGGCGAGCGACTGTAAACAAATGCAATTTGATAATTTGGATAAATACAAGACAAATTTATATTCAAATAGAGGCTACGCACCATTTCTGCCAGCACGGGTACAATGATGTTGGCAATGGCCACGTTTGAGCTGAATGCAGTGAGAAATACGGCCACTAAAATGACGACAAGCAGCAGTACAACATGTGGCAAGGCCTTAAGTCCAATCAGAGCATTGCCGATCATGGATGCCATGCCGCTGTCTTTGCTGCCCTTGGCCAGAGCAAAGCCACCGCCCAACAAAAAGACCAGGCCCCATGGCACTTTTGTCTGAATGAATTTCCAGGTGATCAACGATGGTGTGGTCGTCTGGGGTACTGGTCCTGAGCGCGTGAAATAGCGCAAAAATGCATAGTTGGCGGGCAAAATGAAGCACATGATGACAACGAAAATGGTGGGCATGGAGTTGCGCACATCCCTGAAATCAAGCAAATTACAGGGTTTAGTTTAAAGCGAAAAATGTGACAGAACCCCAATTCGAAAATTACTTAGTATTGAGCCAATCAGCCCAGCCTGGGAAAATGCCGGGTTTGCGTGTGAAATACATGAGAACCATAATCAGAAACAGAATCGCCACTTGAATTTCATGTATGTTCATGGGGCCCAGTTCCTCATAGCGCTGATCGATAACCTTCCTAGCCACTTCGGCGCCCTCCTTGCCATTTTGCACTTCTTGTGCTTCCTTGCTCTTTGGTCGCCACAGACCCATGAAATGCCATTGCAAAAACAGATAAGTCAGGAATGTATAGACCAGCATAGATGGCACCGAATAGAACATGAAGGTGGGAAAGTCCATTTGTTCCGTCGAATTGGGAAAACGGCTGTCATAGATGCCCTTGAAGGTTAAATTGGTGGCTGTGCCGATGATGGTGCCACAGCCGCCCAACGATGAGGCATAAGCAATACCCAAGTAATAGCACTGTGTGATTTTGGTGGGATAAGGTAGTCTGCAAGCAGCAAGGGCGATGAATAAAAGGCACATTTGAAATCAATTTCTCAACTTACTCATCTTCATTCTTCTTATTGTTACCGACAATTTGATACTTTGGCTCATGATTGATCTTACATACGCCTTGCTGTTGGCAAGTGGATAGTGAAAAATATGCTTACAACAATGAAGTCTGATTACTGTTTATTAATGTATACATACCGCTTCCAGCTCATCGAGCACAGCTTTTACAATGGGGCACATCATGGCAGTACAAGCGGCATTCGATATCCACATGGACAGAAACATGGTGACAAAAATCAAGCCAAAGTGCAATCTGCAAGCGAAGAGAGCACAACAGATTAGTTTGGCTGGCAAGCTAGGCCCGTTGGGACTGCACTACATACCTTCTGGGACTGCAGCCCACAATTTTAATAACACGCAGGGCGAGTCTTTTGTGCAGATTTGAATATTCAACGGCCAGAGCAACCATAATGCCGCCCATAAACATGACCAGCGTATCCTTAAAGTACAGCCGACAAGTTTCATCGGAGCTCTGTAAACGATGCAGGAAAAACTTAGTAAATGCTTGCGAGTATTTTATGCAAAGTTCGCCTTACCATGATGCCCATAATTGGGAAGGCAACAATCGGTATCATGGAGGTGATGTAAAGTGGCAACGCTTCGGTAACCCAAAAGGCAGCCATAACCAGCAATAGATACATGCAGCGATATTCCTGCAGGGATTTGAGTGCATGAACATAGAAATGCTTAAAGCTTATTAGCAGCTCCAGTGGC
>JBANCW010000136.1:0-16267 GCA_037040085.1 Colocasiomyia kotana | reverse complement strand
AAGCTGCAGTCCGTGTTGCCACTGAAGCTGTCCACCATTTGACCAAGTTGCTCAGCTAATTCTTCCTGTACTAGAGGTTTGTCAGACATCCACATATTGTAGTAGAGACCCTTCCAAATACGCATAAAATCATCTTCGCTAAAGGAAAACGAGCTGCGTGCACGCAGCTGGAACCATTTTCGTAGTTTTCGTATCTGACGATTGCGGTTTGCCAGATCATTGCAGGCCAAGGCGCGCACAATTTTCACCTCCTGTGCTATGACCAGCAGTTCTTTCGGTACTTTTGGTTGCGAAGCGCCATCCTCGCTTTCATCACCATTGGCAATTGCAGCTACTACTGCACTTCGTTTTATTGGTTTCTTTCGTGTTACCATTATTTAGCAATAAAATGTAATGTACTTTACAAATTCCTTCAGTGTGTATATTAAATGCGGCCAGGAATGAGAGAGGCGCACGTGTTGGGCGACCTCGTATAAATCGATTATTTCGCTTTCAGGTGTTTTTAAGCACTGAAATATCTGCTGTCAGCTTTATGTTCCTACAATTTAAGACAATTTTTTCTTAATAGTTTATTTTTGATTCGATCAGATTTTAACTTATTTCTAACATTCGATGGTTGTTAAATATTTTTTGGAATATATGTCTACTGTTTAATATAATTTTATATTTATTTAAATATACATGACAGCTCTGTTTAGAAAATGCCGCTTTACAGCACTCCCCTTACAGCTGACATTTAGAGCCATGAGCAAAATTCCATTGTAATTGAGTTTATTGCATTCAAAAGTTTTGTTTTCAAAATGCCTGTGCTATCTATAAAAAGTGCTGAAGAGTACCAAACATACATAAGGTAAATATATTAATATTGTTTAAATAAAAATAATAATCCTAAGCTTGAAAACAGTTCCAACAAAACAACCGTCGCCTTATTCGCAGCAGACTGGGCTGAACAATGCGCCCAGGTTAAGGATGTACTTGAAGAGCTCTCAAAACTACTAAGTGATAAATTACAATTTATTACGCTAGATGCAGAAAAATATTCGGAGATTTCTATGAAACACCAGGTTTGTAGGTCTACATGTTTGCGACGTTAACGGGGTTCAAATTCTATTTACCACATAGATCGAAGCCGTTCCTACGGTTATCTTTTTCAACAAGGGTTCAGCTGTGGATCGTGTCGATGGTGTCGACATAGCAACAATAAGTAATAAGTCAAAAAAATTAGCTGAGAATGCCAGCAGCGCTGCTGCCACTGGACAAACACTAGAAGAACGCCTTAAAGCGCTTATCAATAAGGCACCACTAATGATATTCATGAAGGGCGAGCGTAATGCACCACGATGTGGCTTTTCCAAGCAATTGATTGCTATCATTAATGAAACAAAGTACGTAAAATATGTTTTCTGTTGAATCCAAATAATGTGATTGTTTGTCAATAGTTTACCCTATGAAACATTCGATATTCTCTCTGATGAAGAGGTTCGTCAAGGCCTGAAAACATATTCGGACTGGCCCACATATCCTCAAGTGTATGTGAAGGGCGAGTTAATTGGTGGCTTGGATATCATAAAGGAGCTATTGGCCAACAACGAACTACAGAATACACTCAACGGATAGGCCATGCTGACAAATAACCTACCCATCAAGTACACTATTTTGGAAACGGACATGCTTCTATAAACAAATTTACAATGTTTTTAATACTTTTATTTATTAAATAAGAGATTTAAACAGCGATTAAACATTTAATTTTATTATTTGTATTTATGAGTGCGTGTGTTCGTCATGTATCCATGTGTGTATGTCTACGCTTTAAGTTTCACTACACTGAACGCAAGACATTAGGCAGCACTGTATTTCCATTTACCGAACAGCTGCACAGGGCAAGTGATAGAAGTTTCGTCTACAATTAATTACATCTGAAACCTTAATAATCAAAATTAAAACACACAAATATGGCTGAGGCCACTGTGGTATCCGCCGATATCGACGAAGAACAAAAATTATCCGATATATTTTTAGCTGGTTGGAATCTCTTTGACGAGCTAGAAGTTACCGATCTTCCGTTTAACAGCAGCGAATTTCAGGTACGCTAAACAACATTTATATTTATATTGTATATATTTTATTTTAATCATACAAATTTTTAAAGCGTATTAAGTTACGTGTTTGTTTAACTAAAGAGGAAATTTAAATTCACTAAAATATCCCATTTATAGAACAAAGTAAAGACAGCGATGGGTCATTTTGAAAGGGCCACAGTAATTGTGAATCAAATTAGCATGTTCAGTTCCAATGAGCTAATCGACGAAGTTTCCACAGGCTCGTTGCCGTTTATGCTTTTGCCGTATTTCCTAGGCAAGCTGACAACCAAAATCAATAAGCCCAACAGCCTTGAAGTACTTGAACTTGGTGAAATTTATTTCAAGTATATTTGTACGTATTTATTTAATCCTGTTTATTAAATAATATTGATGCTTACAGTGATCATTTGGCGCGCTGTCAGGAGTATGAGCTGTGTGAAGCACCGAAATCTAAAACACAAGCGGTTACTAAAGCAGATGGCTCAGAACAAAAAAGCGAACAACGTCAATTGATAGAATCGGCTTTCAATCGCAACGAAAAAATCGCACAATATCGTAAGATGAAGGATATCGATGAATATATGGCAAAGATGCGAAATGCTGTTAAGAACAAAACTGTAGATGAAGAGCAACGACGCGAATTTTATCTCAAATATCTTGACAAAAGCATAATTGATTCCAAACAGGAGCTTGAAAACCTACATGTAATGATACAATTGGCTAAAATGCGTATTAGCCGCATGAAAGCTGGTGAAAATAGCACAGAATCTGAATTGTCGCCACGTTCTAGTAGCACGGCAGTTGTACAAGGGCATGGACATAGTCATGGCCATCATCACCATCAACATGCTTCGGGTTTGTCTACGCAAAGCTCATTGAAACCATTTATTATAGCACGAAATGAAGCACAGAAAACTGTTTACGGTCTGGGATATCCCAGCTTGCCGATTATGACAGTTGATGAATTCTATCAGCAACGTGTTGATGAGGGCATATTTCCCGATGAAGAGAAGGTGGCTAAAATGAATCAAGCCCAAGCGATAGCCGCAGCTCGTGATCCTAACGAACAGGAAGATGAGGAAAGGGCAATTGAGGAACAGCAAGCAGAAGACGATGATCCTGAATATTTGGATCGCATGCGACGCATGGATGACTACAAGGACGTCGTACGTCGCGGCGATGGAAATCGGCATAATCGCAGTTAAAGTAAAAATATATCAACCCCAAATTTATTTTGCATAATTGCAAATTATTTTATAAATGGAACTAATAAATTATACTATAAATTTAGTGGTTTAAAATGAACGAATGCTTCAGTGTTGTAAAAAAATTCGAAAATTCCATCTAGTTAAGTTATCGTTGTACAGCACTGCCTCCAACTATCCAATAACAACAAAGTCGTAAGTCTCATTGACGAGTACAAATTGCTTTATTTCTAACTAAAGGATTGCAGAGAAAACTCGGCATAAGCAGCCTGAACTCCAATAAAAAATTGCTGGTAATATCACGAACAATTGCGTACTCAAACTTTTTTATTTACGTCTGCCAAACACCTGAAAACATCAATAGCAAAAGCCACAACAACAACAACAGCTGCAATGTCTGTAAGTGATTTTATTAAAGGGCTGCCCATACACGACTCCAACAACTTTGCACACTTAAACACCGATCACGGTATACGCACATCACAAAAACGTGCCTCTGTCTACTTACCCACAGAAGATGTACCTTCGGAACAGCTTATTGTAATGGACAAAAGTTGCGTTTTGTTGCGCTACTTAACGCAACAATGGGATAAAAAAACAATGCAACGTAAACGTGAACATGGAAATGACGGAAACAGCAATGCAAACACCTCTACACCTAATGGCAGTAATAGCAAAAAACGTCCACGCTTGGATCCTAACGAACTGAACTGAACCCAGTACAGGAGGACGGACGCACATATATAGCATTCAAGGCGGATGCCCCCCATTTAACACATATACATTTTACATATATACACATAATTGCATACATATGAATGTACATGCAAAAGATACCAACTAATAAGAATACCAATTTATATTTGATTAAATAAAATACACTAGGGAATATACAACTATCTATTTTTAAGGTTTAAAGAATTAGCCAACGCAGTTTAGATTTATTTTCAATTACTTTACTTTCATAGATTAGACTACAATTGTAATCGTAACAAGCAAATAGTTTAATGATGTCCCAAGTCCTTAGGGTCTGGTTTGCCGTATTGTTTCTCCCACCAAACTACGTACTCCTTTTTCCGTTGTTCGCGTTTCGCAAAATATTCGGGGTATTGTGCCTTTTCTAGTGGATGCCAATAGTCAAGCAGCCAATCTGGTACTATGACCTCACGTTCAAAAGCGCAGCCGCCAGGGCTATTAGCAACTGAGAATAAATCATTTGTTTAATTAAAAAATTAATTAAAATGCATATATATACAAGTTACACGTTCTGGGCTGAGAATGTTTTGTTTCGAAGAGTTCTCGTTGGCCGCATGCTAACAGTCTCATGCCTTCAGCCAAGTCCTTGTGACGATTTTCCTCGAATCGAGCACGCATTTGACAAGCACGATAGCGGTATATATTACTGTTTTATGAAATTAGAGAGTAATAACGCGCAGGTACATTATTATATAATGTGAAGAACATTAATGACGAGCTACGCAAGCTTACCGGCGATCATACCAGGCTTCTAAGTTGCGCAACGCACGCTTGTACAAGCTGCAAACTTGGCGTTTGTGGGAGACAATCGCAATGGGCACTTGTGCCATATTGTGACTAAAAATTGCAACTTAAAACCTGCACCCAATTTCGATGAAAAGCAATAATAAATACAACTAAACATCTGTCCAAATAGCAGTGCTGCAAAATGTTGCAATTGTCTTTTTTCAACACATACATTCCGATGTGGTAGCGCTACCAGATCGTCTTATATATGTCCGATAATTTATACAAAATTCAAATTTTATTTAAACGAAATGCAATACGGCGAATAAATTATTAATATAATCTATTACCTACAATGTAAAATGCTTTACATACAAAAACAAATCAAACTTAACTAACAAGATTATAAATACATTGGACAATATGATCAGGGATGTCCAACGGCTGTTCGCACAGCTCACCATTTTTGTTGTACATGTAAATCTCATTGATTACGCGATCATCGTTATCAGGATCCAGAGAGGAAACTAATACCATTGACCCCTCCACTACTTCCGCAAGAATCTGTTCTATATCTCGTTCAGTCAGAGGAGAATTCGTGGACGAGAGGGATAAATTATTATTAGGAGATGTTGGCGTTGGAAGTATTTCACTCTCTGGAATTTCTACTTCCACATCGCTTAGATAATTGACGGTGCCGTCATCTAAATTAACAACAGTTTTTGTGTTTGAATAGTCAATTACGTCATTGTTTTCCTCGTCGTTTAAAAGTGAGTTCAGTTCTTGTTGTAGTATCTGTGGCGGCAATTGTTCCTTTAATTGCCCAATTGTTTGTTCCGATTTTATCACAGCCTCCTCTTTAATATTAACAGGTGGAGTAACCGTCAATTTATTCAGCTCTGCTTGCTGTTCATCATTTATAATCCTTCGTCGCCTCTTCCGCTTCATTTTTGGAGCATTTTCGTTAGTAGACGTTTCTGATTCTATCACTTTGCGACGTTTAGCCCAAGCCCGCTTGGCAAACTTTGCTTTTGTTACATGCTCGTTCTCATAAAGTGAATCACCACCGAAGAGCATTCGTTCTGATTTACTTTGGTGCGATTTCGCACGCTGCAAAAATAAATAAATAAACTTTAATATTGGCATTGTGGCAATGTTTAGTAAGCTAACCTTAGCGGGAACTTCAGCATTAGAAGCTAAAATTTCTTTCCATTGGCGTTCTGCTTCAGCCTTTTCAAGGTCCTCCTTCTCCAACTGATCTTTCAAATCCTCTAAATTGAACGCTTTAGGATAAAGTAACGCTTTGTTTATCAGTTGCCCGTTGGCTCGCTCCTCTTTTTTATACTTTAACTTGAGATCACGACGAGAACGGTTGGGAAACATTTGGCACATTAATGAGAAGTCGGTGCCAATTATTTGTAGACTTCGATAGAAGCGCACCGTTTCCTCTGAAGTCCAACCGCGTGTGCGCTTTTGTCGCTTATAGAAACCATTATTGCCTGTTGTTTCATCAATTAAAATCAATGACGAATTGGCAAGCACTTTTCGGGCCTCCACCTCCGCTGTTGTTTCGATTTCCAACGTTTTTTCATCAATAATCATTTCACCATTCGCATCAAGCTTAAGCTGTGGCACCAACATAGCAGCTGGTGTCTCCATTTTTGTCATTATAAGCTGATCCTGTGACGGTTTAGTGTCTTCTATTGCGTTAGTCTCCGCTTTTATGGTACTAATTACCGGTTTCTTGTCCATTGGGTTTGTGTCGGGATTATAGTAGATCATGTCAAACATTTTAAACGTTGACTTGTCAGGCACGCCTTTATTGAATCGCGTCTCAAAGTCACGTCGCGCATTCACGCGTTGTTGTGGCTGTTGCGACTTATCACCGCCATCAGTTTTCCGTTGTTTTATGTTGCCCTGCTGATAACTATCAGAGTACACCGAGCACGTGGACTCGGTGCGTATACGACCCACGCCGGGACTCATGACAGCTGGTAAGTATTTATATGGCGACTGTTGCATAGGGGAGGCCTGAAAGGATTGTTGCAACGGGGTACCGCTGGATATGGATGAGCCGCTAAAATGACGTTCACGTCGTGTGGGCGTGCCAGGCGAATGATAATCCAAAAACGCATTCTGATCGCCATCACCAGCCAGTGGTGAGCCAACAAAACTATTTCGTCGCTGTCCAAACACTGGTGTTGGACGCACACGTTGGCGTGCCGGAGCTTTGGACGGAGACATTGGATGACCAGTTATGGTTTTTTGCAAATCCATTTGTATGACATTATCTTCAATGTCCGAATGAAAAACATCATCCAATTGTCCTGCGCTAGCAGCTGGCATTTTAAAAGCCTTCACATCTTCATCTGTACTTTGTTCACCACTTACGGCAGCTTCATCCTCAACCAACAATTGCATACCTGTTAATACTTTGGAATTTGTTTCATCTGGCGGGGTTTCTGAAGATGCCAAATCTGGCGGCTGTTCTTTGCGTACTTTGCGCTTTATTAGCGATAGATTGGCTGTTGCCTTTATGCGCTGCCGTCGCATCGCCATGACGCTCCGAATAAATGTCAAATTATTATTGAGATTTAAAACATTAATCAATCAATATATAATAAAACAATACACAAGCGCTGTTGAGTGCCGTCACAGCTACAACGACGCACACCACGAGTTTGACCACTTAGTGCTGCAAAGTATTCATAACAATTTTGCCAGTGCTGCCAATTCAATAGTATTATAGTTGCTGCTCAATTATTTTACAACACATTTTTCATGTAACACAACACCAAAACAAAACAACAAAAAAATACGAAACGAAATTGGAAAGGAACAACAACAAGTAAACATCAAAATTGCGTACTGCACGTTTTTTCCAATTGCTTAGCAATGCGGTGGCCGTTGTAAGAAACAAAGGCAAATACGTAACCACAACAGAGAGATAATCGTGCTCTTGTAAACCGCCAAGTTTTTAAATTTTCTGAAAATCAAAATTATCCCAGTTAAGAAATAAAAAGTAATGTGAAATTTTCGTTTGTGTCAACGACTTTCTGGAAAAATTTAAATTTAATCTTTCAACATTGAATCCAACTGTCACCGTCGTCGCGACCAGTGTGGTCGTCGGTGCTCGCACAGTTGTTATGCAAGCAGCGCAGTCGCAGAGAAGTGCAGCAAACAAGTGAATTGCCGACCGACATGCTGTTAAATCGTTTCGTGCTAGCAATTAAAAATAAATCAAAGAAAACGCTGAACGCTTGGTCATACCAGTGTGAATCTATATTTGCGCAGCGTTCACGACGTATTCAACAACTTGTGACCTTTTATCAGTCAGTCTACGGTACACAGGGTCTAAAACAGCTATGGCGTTCCTACTACCGGCGGGAGCTGCAGCCACCGCTGCGCGGCATTATACTCGGCGCTATCGGCATTGTGGGATTGAATATCAAGAATGGATCCATTGACGACTTTAACTGGAACAATGAGCGACTGGCGCTATCCAACTTTTATGCATGCCGACGTGATATTGAATTTATCGACACATTGCACAATAATCAAATTTGTGACCACTGCAAAGCCAAGAAAATGAAATATTGTTACTGCTTGCTGGGCAATCAGCGTTGCAAGAAGAACGGTGAAACAGTTGCATCAAAGCCCGAAAGCAAAACTGAGGACAATAACAAGAACAGCAATGCTAGCATACGCAATTGCCAGGTGCCAATAGAACTGGATACAAACGACGCAGCAGTGGGCAGTGTAATCATACAGGCGCAAGACGAGAATACATGGGAGCCGTATTTCAGCAAGAATGAATTCTCTATTTGGCGGCGTGAGGAGCGCACTTCGATGTACTCGTACAAGGTGTATGCGCGCTTCGACGACATAACAGCAGATGATTTTTTGCATGTACAAACGGATCTAGACTATCGACGGCAGTGGGACGATACAGCCTTGCGGCTGGAGCTGATCAGTGAGGATCCAGCGCCGCACACAAATTCGCACCTGATCTATTGGGAAATGCAATGGCCGCGGCTGTTTTCCAATCGTGATTACGTGTATTGTCGACGTTTTCTCAAGGATGAGACGCGCAATGTTATTCTTATTTGCAGTCGCGGTACCAAGCATAACCGATATCCGCCCATATCCGGTAAAGTGCGCGTAACCGATTACTGGAGCCTAATGGTTATTAAACCATATCGCGAATTCCACGAGCCCGGCCTGCATTTCATACTCACTTACTATGATGATCCCGGCATACCCATACCACAAAACATCAAGTCGTGGGTCACCCAAAAGCAGATGCCCGATTTTCTCACCAAAATGTATCTGGCTACCAAAAATTTTGCCTTTGCTCGTGCCATTAAAATGCACGACATGTTCAATAGGTTTACGTTCATCAACAATGAGTACACGCCAAATGAACAACGTGGCAGCTGGCTGGGCTATCTGAATCGTCCGAGTAGTAACAAGCTGCCAGAGGATACCAAAGGTCCTTGAATAATGCATCAAAGAAATCGAAAATCGTTGCTAGTTTCACCTAACGTTCAATTTCATTTTCTCTTTTTAAGTACAATAATTAGGCATCAAAGTTTTATAGCATTAACAAATTTCGGAATATTTTCAATTCAAATATAATTAAACATATTTAGGAAAATATGCAGCAATCGACCATCCCTAATGTGCAATATTTACACAAAAACGCAACTGCAAGCATTTTGGGCAACGAAATATTTTTGGATTTCAAAATTGTGCCACATTCAAAATGAATCAATTGTATAAACTACATAATTATATATAATAGAATATAAAAAATGTTAAAATTTTATAGAAAATATACTGAAATATTATATACCATGAATGATAGGCTATGCATGTTTATTATTATTATTGAATGGCAAATAGCACTGGGACGAATGTCGAATTGCGGATGCGGATAATTCCCACTCTGGATATTCCAAGCAATAGTAGACATTTCCTTTTGTTGGTAATACCGATCAAAGTACTTTGTACGGAGCTAGACTGCTCCATAGTGACGTGTTGCAGTCACTGTTGCTTAAGTGTAAAATGTAATTTATTTATAATGCTGGAGTTCTAAAGCATAAAAACATAATTTTATAATTTGTAAAGGCATCCGGTTGAACAGCAGTCGGAGCAAAACATCAGCGGGGAAATTCCAAATGCGGTTATCAATTTATTGCGGACAGTCCGGATAATGCGGATCTTGGAATTCGCCTTTGTCCCAACCCTAGCGCACGATACCAGCGATATTCCTCCATTCCTCAGTTTAAAGCAGATTCAAAAACAGAATTTCATTTTTGTTTTTAGTTAATTAGGCTAACGCGGTTTTTTACGCTAGTTTAGTTAGAGCTAAATAAGTTTATTTGATAATGGAGATTGCAAATTCAAGACTAACAGCTAATCACAGCTCACTGTGCTCCGTTGGACTTGGTGGATTGCTTATGTAGGCAATAAAGTCTTTGCTAGTGCGCCCACCATTATATTCGAGCTTAGTTTTCAAATAGGAGAAGTACAATATGGTCGGATAGCCACGTACGTTGTACTTGGCGCAAAGAGCGGAATGTTTTGTGCAGTCAACGGCAACAAATGCCACACGGGGATCGTCCTGTAATGCGTTTGCTGCAGCCGTAAACTGCGGCTTGGTACTCTTGCAGTGACCACACCCTGAAAAATTTGAAAATGTGCCGCTTACTGAATGAACTCTCAAGTCTGCTATATGGGGTACGTACATGGTGCGTAAAACATGACCAAGGCATGCTTTTTGCGCTTCAGCGTCGAGCCAAAGTTATCGCCATTTAAAAAAAGCACCTCAGAGTTTTCCTCCTCCTCCCAGCTTTTTTCTGGCGGCGGTGGTGGTGGTGGCTCCCTGGGATCACGCATAAATTCCACAATTTTCGATGCCTCACGTACGCTTACATCAAATTTAAAGATGCCATTGGCAAAATATTTGACAGTTGGATAACCTTTAACATTGAACTTCTCTGCAATGGCTTGTTCTTTGGTGGCATCCAAAGCAGCCAGCACACCGGGAATGTTGTTCTGTTTCATTTCTAGAGCGGCTTTTTCATATTCCGGTTTCATGCGTTTGCAGTGACCGCACCAAGGCGCATAAAACATAACCAATACAGATTTCTCATCCTTTAGTGCAGGTTCGAACCCTTGCGTCGTTAGATGGACAATTTCTGAGTTTGTATCGGCCGACCACTCGGGTTCTTTAGGTTTCGGTGTGGGCTTTACATTCGGATTCAACATAAAAGAAACTATAGCATCCTTCGTATTCTCGCCTTCATAAGTAAAACGCATTTTACCATTTTCGAAGTAGATTAATGTCGGAAATCCTGCAATACGCTTACAATAAATAAGAATGTAAGTTCGATATCACATGCGATACGCACCTGTTATATTAAAAAGTTTACGCACGGCTGCATTCTCCTGACGCTCGACATTCATAGCAGCTAGTAGATAGCCACCCTTAGACTTTAACTCGGTGGCTGCCATAACATAGTCCGGCTTCATGCGCTTACAAAAGCCGCACCAGGGCACGTGAAACATTACCAGCATAGGTCGTATGTCCTTGCGTAAATGCTTAGTAAAAGTGGCAGCATCAGAAAAGTGCAATACATCTATACTCGCTGGATCCTCTTCCCAAGGTAAATCACCTGCAGGATCTCGCATAAATGTAACCATGGAGCCAACACTTAGCTGTCGATCATAATCCTTGTGAAAGTCGCCGTCTTTATAGTGCTTTAGAATGTATGGCTCTGGAGAAATTTTTAGCTTTTTACATAGTTTTTTGCGTTCCTGTTGTGCACAGTCCACATATAACATGGTACCTGTGCCGCGCACTGCTTCCGCTGCATCGCGAAATACTTTTGATTCTGCAACAGCCGCTTTGGCACTAGATACATAGAGAGCTAACACATTATTTTTGGTGCGTATTAGCTTTTTAAATTCCTTGTAGTCTGATATGTCATCTTGTACAGCAGATGCTTTTGTCTTCGCGTCACTACCGGCAACAAGTGCAAAGCCGAGCAGCAGCAGAGGTACAATCCCTCGTTTCATTTTCTTATACTTATTATAAAACTTGATGAGGTATAATCATTAACTTAACTATGTGTAGGTGCTTTCTGTAACTAATTTACGCTATTTATATATTCATTTTTATACAGCTTTCTTAACATTTACTATTTGATATAAAACCGCAACTACGAATGCCGATGGAAACGTCAGCGTTCACAACAGTGCTGCCACCATGTTGCGGCAATCGTTGCTTATAAGCAATACAACACTGTCATTTGTACGTGGCAGTTGGCAACGCTGCACAATTCTGACACATTAACAAGAGTACCCATAAGCAGAAGAAAAGGCAGAAGCAGCAAAGAAAATTGATACCCCGCCGCATTGTTAAAGTTAATTTTTGCTATAGTTTTTGTTTAACATAAAGTGCCGCCCGCAACAAGATGCCACTTAAATTGGACATCAAACGTCGTTTGACGTCGCGCTCTGATCGCGTTAAGTGCGTCGACCTGCATCCGGCTGAGCCATGGATGTTGTGTGCGCTTTATAATGGCCACGTACACATCATGAATTACGAGAATCAGCAATTGGTTAAAGATTTCGAAGTATGCGATGTACCAGTACGCTCAGGCCGTTTTGTGGCACGTAAAAATTGGATTATTACCGGCTCAGATGATATGCAAATACGTGTTTTCAACTACAACACATTGGAGAAGGTGCATTCATTTGAGGCGCACTCGGACTACCTACGCTGCATCGCCGTTCATCCAACACAGCCCTTGATGTTAACCAGTAGCGGTAAGAAATATCTTACAGGCCTGCATATTCAGCACTTTTTTTTTCCTAGTTGAAACCTATCCACGGTTTATGTGTTTCTGACACCAATCTCTTATTTACTCTAAAGGCGCCCAAAAGCAGGCAATCGTGTAATAAAACTTCTATAATATTTCGTCATCTTGTAACTCATTTAGATGATATGCTTATCAAATTGTGGAATTGGGAGAAATTGTGGGCCTGCCAGCGTGTCTTTGAGGGCCATACACACTATGTCATGCAGATTGTGTTCAATCCCAAGGATAACAACACATTTGCTTCTGCTTCGCTGGATCGCACTGTGAAAGTTTGGCAACTTGGCTCAAATTTCGCCAATTTTACGCTTGAAGGCCATGAGAAAGGTGTAAACTGTGTTGATTATTATCATGGTGGTGATAAACCGTATCTGATTTCGGGCGCCGATGATCGCCTGGTGAAAATCTGGGATTACCAAAACAAAACCTGCGTGCAAACCTTAGAGGGCCATTGCCAAAATATATCTGCAGTATGCTTCCATCCGGAATTGCCTATTTTGCTAACTGGCTCAGAGGATGGAACTGTGCGTATTTGGCACTCTGGCACTTATCGCCTAGAAACCTGTTTGAATTATGGCTTCGAGCGTGTTTGGACGATTGCCAGTATGCGTGGCACAAATAACGTGGCTTTAGGCTACGATGAGGGCTCGATTATTATTAAAGTTGGTCGCGAGGAGCCTGCCATGTCTATGGATATTGTAGGCGGGAAAATCATATGGGCTAAACATTCTGAAATGCAGCAGGTTAGTGAAGTAACTTAAAGATTTTTGTATTATTTACCAATTCATTTTGTTTATAGGTTAATTTGAAAACCATTGCCGATGGTACCGAAATAAAGGACGGTGAACGTTTGCCTGTTGCCGTCAAGGATATGGGAGCTTGTGAAATATATCCCCAAACAATTGCTCATAATCCGAACGGACGTTTTGTTGTAGTCTGTGGCGATGGGGAATATATTATATACACATCTATGGCATTGCGTAACAAAGCCTTTGGATCCGCCCAAGAGTTTGTATGGGCAATGGAAAGTAACGAGTATGCTATACGGGAGAGCAATGGAACGGTGCGTTTGTTTCGTAATTTTAAGGAGCGCAAGAGCTTTACACCAGAGTATGGAGCTGAGAACATCTATGGAGGTTACTATTTTGGTGTAAAGACCTCGTCAGGCTTGGCTTTTTATGATTGGGAAACGCTACAGTTGGTCAGGCGTATTGAAGTACAGCCAAGAAATGTATTTTGGAATGAATCTGGCAGTTTGGTTTGCCTAGCCACAGATGATTCGTATTTTATATTAGCTGTGGATACAGCACAGGTTGCCAATGCTGTCGAAAGTAAGGAAGGATTAGAGGATGACGGAGTAGAAAGCGCCTTCAATGTACTGGGTAAGTGCCGAAATAGATATTTTTAAATCCGGCCGACATATTAAAAGGTTCTTTTTATTTTAGGTGAGGTAGCTGAGTCGGTCAAGACAGGCCTCTGGGTGGGCGATTGTTTCATATATACAAATTCTGTAAATCGCATTAACTATTATGTTGGCGGCGAAATCGTTACCATTTCACATTTGGATCGCACTATGTACTTGTTGGGATATGTACCCAAGGATAATCGTCTCTATTTGGGTGATAAAGAACTAAATGTTATCTCATTCTGCCTTCAGCTGTCTGTGCTGGAATATCAGACCGCTGTCATGCGTCGTGATTTTGAACGTGCCGACATTGTGCTGCCTACGATACCTAAGGAACATCGCACACGCGTGGCACATTTCCTTGAAAAACAGGGCTTTAAAACACAAGCCTTGACTGTATCCACTGATCCGGATCATAAATTTGACTTGGCTTTGCAAACTGGTGAATTAGTTGTTGCTTTAAATCTGGCACGTGAAGCAGAGAACTCACAAAAATGGTCACAACTAGCGGACGTTGCGGCGCGCAAAAATAACATGGAATTGGTCAAGGAATGCATGCAAAAAGCAAACGATTTCAGTGGACTGTTACTGCTCTCTTCTGCCTCGGGAGATGCAAAAATGCTTGAAGAGCTGGGCACATCAGGCTCTGCACAGGGCCGCCACAATATTGCCTTCTTGGCAGCATTCCTGCGCTCAGATGTGGATCGCTGTCTTCAGATTCTCATTGAAACGAACCGCCTGCCTGAAGCAGCATTTTTTGCACGGACCTACAAGCCTAGCCAAATGTCTCGTGTAGTAGAGCTGTGGCGTGAGGAGTTGAGTAAGATCAACGAGAAAGCTGGTCAGTCCCTGGCCGATCCAGCCCAATACACAAATCTCTTTCCCGGCTTGGGCGATGCCCTGCGCGTTGAGGAGCATTTGGAGGCAGAACGTTCACGCAAAGCACCAGCACGGCTTGCCGCTCAACTGCCATTAAACAGCGAACGTAATCCTCTACAGGAACTAAATACGGCGGAACAGCAATGCGGTGGGCTGCAGGAGGATAAAGAGAAGCCAGCATTTCTGCCTACGTTAAAATCAGATGTATCTGCCAATCCCAAAGCTATTGATGATGACGACGACGATGATGATGAACTTGAACTGGAAATCGATGGCATAACGCTGGACGATAATATCGATACGACGGATGTAAATTTAGATGATGACTTTCTGAGCGACGATTAGATCGATGACACCAAATGCCGTGCGACAACAAGCATACTGTATTCGCTATATGCCTATGACATACATAACGTAATTACTTTTCTATGTTTCTTTCGAGAAAACAAATTATGATTTACACGCATTTCGAATTGCACAAGCAAAAAAGAAACATAATTCCACACATTTGATTTGATTAAATGCATTAATAATTAAAAGAATAATGGTTAAATCTATCTATAAAATCATTATAAAACTGCTATTGCAATAAACTGTATTTAAAAATAAAAACTACGCGCCCAAAGTGCTGCCAGTTTTTTAATTCACGTATCTTGCCCTGTGCTGCCACTGCGTTTGTTGGCATGTTTGTAAGTCATTGATATAATAACGACATAGAAACCAGTCGCTATATACTATATGTAGAGTGTTTATGCGTTTTGTGTGTGCGTCATTCTATAAGCATTAATTATTAATTTATAATTGATAAATTGTACTTAAATAACACTTCAAACCCGATTTTACTAACGTTAGTAAAAATGTGCATATATTTTTTTATGAACTATTGGGCCAATACATTTCAATTGTCAGAATCAAATCTAAGCGTAGGTTCATATCGCTCTAAGCGTAGGTTCATATTTTGTTATAGTATAGAAGTAGGGAGTCATTGCATATTTTTCACTTTAAATTTAATTTGCGATGCTTTCGTTTCAATGTATTTATGCCCTCTCCAGGGTGCACGCACAAGAGTTCGTCCAAGGAAACCTATTTACCTATACGATGAGAGCAGTTTTTGTTTTATTTATTTATCAATATTTTGGATAGTTAATATATAATAATATATATAATATATAATATAATATAATGTATAATATATATATATTATAGATATTTTTCCAATGCTGAGGACATATGTAAACGACACAGATGTCAATGGACTCGCCATGAAAACGCCTGTTTCCATTTTACAAGAGCTGTTAAGTCGTCGCGGCATAACACCCGGATATG
>JBANCW010000135.1:3122-24486 GCA_037040085.1 Colocasiomyia kotana | reverse complement strand
TAATCTGAAGAACTTGCAGAGGAGTTGCTCATGAGGATGGATCATCACACAATGACAGGATTTAATACAATTCAATACTATACACCTACACATTAAAACACTAAACATAACAAATAAACAAATAAATAAAATAAATAAACAGAAAATAAAAATAAATAAACAAAAGAACAAATAATAAATAACCAAATAAATAATAAATAAAATAATAAACAAAAAAAAAAACAAACAAAAACAAATAATAAATAAAAAATAAATAAAAGATATAAACAAAAAACAAATAATAAATAAAATAAATAACCAAAAACACAAAAAATAAATACACAAATAAATAAAAAATAAATAAAATAAATAAACAAATAAAAATAATAAATAAAAAATAACTAAAATAAATAAACAAAAAACTAATAAGAATAAACAAATAAAAATAAATAAACAAGAAACAAATAATAAATAAAAAACAAATAAAAATAAACAAAAAATTAATAAAATAAATAAACAAAAAATAAATAATAAATAAACAAATAATAAATAAAAAACAAACAAATAAAATAAAATACACTTAACTAAAATAAAATAAAATAAAAAAAATGTAAAAATATCTGCTCGTGCGACTTTTATTTTTTTTTTTTTGTGGGCCTATGAGATCCGGCGCTGCAGCTACTTTTGAAATACTGCTTTCTGATTTTTTTACCCATAATTCCCGATGGGCTATTGACTGGTCTTACGCAGCAGCAGCTTATAATTCAGTCTCAGACGGATGCTTCTGTGCAAACGCCAGTGCATGGGCCACGATGTTGAGTTTTCCCAAAGCTGGCAAGCTTGTAATCCAGCTTACAGTTTACCTGCGTATTGAATGGCAATTGGGACAAACTGTTTAAACTGTCTGCAAGTTTTATGTGACTTTAAAAATTCCCTTATGGTATTAGAAAACTTTCTCTGGTGACAATCTCATACAAAAAAAAAAAAAAAAAGATGAAAATCACTATAAAGAGTGTCAAATTTGCTTTTTAAGTTCTTATGCTGTATTCCGAGCCATGGAACGTGTGAAAAAAATGCGTTTTCGTTTCACACTTTGCAAATGCTCGGTTGACGTAGCCATGTGCTTGTCTTAAAATGTCTCAACTGTCTAAAGTGCCAACGGAGGTACGAGCAAAGCAAGAACAAATGAAGATGAAAATGAAAATGTGCATGCGAATGGTAGTTGGTAGAAGGGTGAAGGGTGAAGCGAGAAGAGAATGTGAACGCAACAAAATCCTAAAGTGAATTTTTGTTTTCTTACAAACACACAAACAAAGCATAAGTTGCTCGCTCACATGCTGTAGCATGTTGGCTAACCACACTGCCCACTACAAGCATACGTATGCACACACACACACACACATACATATATATGTATGTGCACATTTAAAGTCATAAATTTTTATATGTATGCTGGTGACTTAAGTTCTACGTGGGTTAGTATATAAAGGAAGTTGCACACACACACATATGCATACACACAGAGAGACATGAACAGTTAGGGCAGCAGACATTTGTACTAGTATATAAACTTAATGTTGGCTTCAGTTAAGTGCATGATTATGCTTTTAGTGGCATGTTGAGGTTTTGACAGTCAGTTGATGTGACTAGTTGTGTTACCTCGGTCTATCTCTTTTTCGGCTTCCCTCTCTCTCTTTCTCTTTCTCTTTCTTTCCCTTTGTCTCACCCTAAAACAACCTTTTACTTTTACATTTTTTCGTATATTCAATGCATGTCTCACTTGCAAATGTGTATGTGTGATTGCATTTTTGCTTGTCTCATTCTAAGATTTTCTGGCTTTCGCTTTTCACCTGCAGCAAACTACTATAATTCATATTCATGAATTTGTCTGGTAGAATTTTTATTTATTTTTTTTAATATTATTTATTTATTTAATTATTAATTTACACATTATTAAAAAAGGCATCGTTGGCCTTCGGCACTAAGTTATATAATTTTTATTTGAAATTGATTAAATTGAATCATTTGTCAAAATGAAGACTTGGTCAATAAAAGCCGCAGTGGACAGACGTCGGTGCGGTCTGCTTACTTAGCTGCTCACTTGTATATCGTTTTTATCTAACTAGCATATATAGAATAGTAATAATGGAATTAAATGCATTTTCAATCACGATTGAACGTAATCGAATCGAATCTTTGACATAATTTAATGCTGCTAATTGCAAAATTACTCTCTAATGACATAAAATAAATGAATTATGAATTTTAATTTTGTTAATAAAACGCTGCTTAATTCACTGACCATGCCGATTAGACCATATTCATCTATACGTCTGGCTCTTCATTTATTGACCTAGCAATTGTTGCACAACCGCTTGCTTAGTTTCCTCACATGACTGCAGGCTTAGATAGGTAGGTTGTAGGGCTTCGAGAGTCTGAAAAAACACCAACCCACTTAGATCTCAGAAGTGACCATCGTGAAGCCTGAGGTAGAGTGGCTTCACAGCGTCGAGCGCTGAGCAAGCGCAAATTAGGTTTGACATTGTTTTCTCCGCATTCACATCCTTGCTTTGACACTATGTCCTGTGATAACCCACATCAAGGCTGAACACTATCGCCGTCTAAGTTTGCACAGATTATCAGTTCTTCTTTTGAGCCAGGTTGACCAGATTATGACGGTTTAGCTAGTGTTAGAATATAATTTCCGTTGATATGATTCGAAAGCATATTTATGCTACTTTTGGATGCGTAAAAAAAAATATTATATGCAAGAAACCTTTTAGCGTACAAGCTAGAGAGTCCTTCGACGCTTTTTGTATGAAAGCGGTTGTTGGTTTTTTTGTATTGTTTACCAATTTGTGCTGCTCTATTAGATTAATTTATATTAATTAATTTTTAAAAAAATTTTTTAATTTTTAGAGCCAGATAACCAGAATTTTCTTCAAGCTGATATCAGCGTGCTTCAGTCAGGGTGTTCAAATAGTTTGTAAATCTCAATCGTTTTAGCCCTTATTTTGTAATCTACTCCTAGATAATATTTTGCTTGGTATATTTGAGGCAGTAGACCACCTTGGTGTATCCTTTTTTAAACACAAGCTGTGTTTCAATAACCAAAAGTGGCTAAGAATTATTCAACAGTTGGACTTAAGAGTTTGTTGAGCCTACGGCCTATGCTTGAATATTGATCTCGTGTGTAGACCACATAATACAAGCTATTTCAAGACCTTGTAGGATCTCTGCAAAATCGGTTGCTACGCTTTGTCTTCATTGGAACCAAAACCTCCATTTAGCCTTACTATATTAGGTTGTTTCTAATCGATTTACCTGCTCTGAAGAATTGACGCACTTCTAGTGCTGCGTTGTTTCCTTATAAGCTTGTCTGCAGTGCTATCGATGCTTTTGCTCCTCTAAATCAGATTTGATTTTCTATTTTAGCCTTTTCGAGTTATTTGTTCACATTATAATGACTTGTGGCAGCTAAGCTTCTATGAATACTCTTTTTCGTCTAACTCCTTCCAAATCCTTCTTTCTCCTTAATATTTATTGCATGTAACACACTTTTAATACTAAAAAATATTGAAAACTGATTTTAAGATTGGATTCAGTGGTGTATAATAAATAATTAGTAATAATTATAGAAACGCCCATTTTCTGCATTTCAGTGCACTTTGAAAGTAAATATCAGAAACAGAATAAATGCTGCTTAGCTCAAAAATGTTTTATTATAAAAAGTTGGGAGGGCAAAATAAATAAAAATGGAAACAAAAACTTTATGCAATTTTCTGTCCGCCTTTCAAAAGGTACAATTAATTTTACATTTTATTACATGCATTGAGTATTTTTGCCTAATAAGCTTCTAAGCTAAACTTGCAATTCATGGTCGTATATTGGACTTGGTTGTTGCATCACAACCTAACAATTCCTAATCCGATTACAGTGTTTTAGGTAGAAAACTTTGACTTACTCCAGAGTGAATTGTTTAAAGTACTTTGTTTGGCATTTAATAGAAATTTCGTGGCTTGCCTTGAAGGCAATAAACTGCATTTAAAGCATAAAGAATAACTCGATTGTATTTTACTTAATGTATATCTGTATTGTGATTGACTGTCTCAGCCAGAGCATTGTCATTTGCTGGCTGTGGTCTGCGGCTCGTATTGTGCATAGACAAAGATTGCAGATTGCCTTAATTTAAAATTAAATGCCATTCATGTGGACATAATTAAAGTCGAGTGAATTGCTTAGTAGCCTTGTGCTGGCCACGCCCACACATGTCGAAAATTCAAATGAAATATTCATAAGGTTTGCTTTAGTTGCTATATTCAATTATGCGTGGGCCACTCTGGGCATCATGGAAAACAACTTTTACTTTTATTTTCAGCTACTTTTCGCCGTTGCTGCTTTTTTATGCTGTCGCTTTTCTTTCAAAATTTACATACTTCCCGGCTGAGTAGTGCTTGACTTAAATGAAACCTATGTAAATTTGAGCAGCATTATGGCCGTGGTTGGCAGCTGTGGCAACAAATGACTACAAACTACAAGTCCAACACAATACAAAGCTGATTTTGCAACTACGGCAGTTGTTGCTGCTGCTGTTGTTGTTGTTGCTTAAACTTAACTAGAGTTAACTTATTATGAGTGTGGAGCTGCAGTCCTGTGTAGCAGCGGCTTTTGAATAAATTTTCAATCTCAGCAGCAATGTAGACGCAGACGACTATCAGCATTATGAATATGTACAACATTGTGTTGAGTTTATATGTGTTTGGTGTGTGTGTCTGTATTGTTGTTGTTGTCTGCATCAGTTTGTCGCCAAAGTGAAAAGCCAAGTCAAGTTGCTCAGCATACAAAGAAGTAACAACAAGGCAAACAAAAAAAAAAAAAAAAAAAAATACAAAAACCAAAAAAAAAACTACATTTAAAAGCCGCTTTAGTTGTTGTTGTACTAGCAGTAAGTGCTGCTGGCCGTTGTTGCTACTGCAACTAGACAACATAGACCGCTTTCTTGGCCAGCCAGCTGGGCAAACTTTTGCCAAATTCAACTAAAGGAAAAGCAAAGCAAAGAAAATAAAAATGAAAAGTAGCATAAAACTTTTGGCATGCAGCTTTTGCTGGCAGTCTGTTAAATGCTTTTAGCCGCTTTGGCTGGCAACTTAAAAAGTTACGCTTGAAATGCCAAAACATTTGCTTTATGCCAAATATGAGCAGAGACAGCTTATCAGTGAACAATGTGCAGTGGAAACATTGGACATCTGACAATTGGCGGGCCGGGCGGTGGTCGGTGAACGGCAGCAGAACGGTAGGCGCTGCGAAGTGAAAATAATTAAGCACTAAACAGCTGATAACAAATCTTCAATTAAATAAAGGCAATTAAATTTAATGCTATGCTGCGGTGAAAAAACAAACTGCGCTAATAAAGTAAATTGTGCCGAGAATACTATGCGACAAGAAAAAAGAAAATATAAAACCGGAAAAACAAATACAACAGCAAGAGCAACACAATTGTGCGAAAAGTGAGGCAATTTCTTTGGCTGCGGTCAACCGCCATTAACGTTTATTACACCCACAAATCGCCAACAATGTGAGCAGGAGAGCAAAAGCAAAAAAAATCAGAGAGAAAAAGAAAAACCACACACATAGAAGTATCAGACAACAAAAAGCAAAGAGCAAAAGCAACATGAAAATATATTAAAAAAAAAAAAGAAAATAATTAAAAATAAACATTAAGCAGCAAAGACAATGGCTACTGTTGTTGTTTTTGTTTTTATTCTGCTTGCTTTCTTTCACTTTCATTATACATTTTTTTTTTGTATTTTCTTTTGGTAATAAAATAAACGCAGCTAGTCTGCCAGGCAACCAACAGCCAGGTGAAAATTGCATTGACCAAAGTAGCCGACTGCCAGCCATGAAACAAGCAAAACAACAATAGCAAAAGCAACAGCAACAACAATTTATTTTCTACAGCCATGGCAGCTGTGGCAGCATTTTAGGCGCTTAATTGAGCGGTTTAGTTATGCTAATTGTAGGGGACCTGGCCAGCAACAGAATCCACTCAACTGCAGGCCACCCAACCAGCCGACGGCGAATCATTTGTGTTTTCCCCTATTTATATTCTTTCTTCCCCTCTGCATTTATTGCTATCATTTATTACAGAGCTTTGTTTTTGCACAATTTCACTGGGCAGCTGATCATTAAGGTTGCCCCGATGATATGTGGCCGTTAAATCACACAACTGTGGGCATGTCAGAGAATTTATGCTGCCAAAATATAAACAAAATACAAGCGAACAGCCAATGAGAGTACAATCTGAATTCATAGCGAACTTTTGCTGATTATGTGACCATAACAGGTGTTATAGCACAGTCGTAAAATCCAAACAAATACGAAATGATGCAGTGAATACTGCGGTTACGCTGCGTATACTTAATGCGCGTAAGCTTCAGAGAAGACTTCTCTGAAGAAATTCTAAAATTCATTAATTCCTTGTAACGTCAATGGCAATAAGTAATTTTTCGAAAGAAATTAGTGGAAAATATATAGCAGTACATTTCCAGTTGCCCACTTGATGTTGGAAGCGAATGGAATGCAGTAAATGGAATAAGCAAATAATGATGAATCAGCCTGTGGGTATTCAAGCGAAATGCAATGCATGTAGAGCTCAGCGCTGGTCCATGGGTTCGAGCACTCTGAAGAAATATTAAAAAACGTTAAGCATAAAACGAGCAAGTTGAATTTCCATTGGCAAGAAATAGATTTTTTATGCAGAAGAAAAACTTACAAAATTTTAAATTAGTAGTTTAATTAAAGCAGTTAGTTGATGTTTGAAGAATATGCGTTTTTACACATGGTTGTTCCAACAAAAAAAATATACAACAAATAACGGTGATTGGTAGGATATTGAATTATGTCTGATTTGAAATAAAACTAAATTAATGTTTTAAAAAAAAATATTTTTTAATGGCTTTGTCTTGGGAACTACAAAAGTTGCTCTGCGGGAAAAATAATATTTCTATTCAGTTGATCGCTGGACTTATGCTGGCCACATCTCTCTGCTTTAGTTTAACATATTAAGAGAGAGAAAGAGAGAGTGAGAATGAGAGAGCGAGAGCGAGAGAGGGAGAGAGAGATCAATTCTTTGCAATTTTAGGAAATTAACAAAATGAAAGAGTTTTCCTTTTTTGTTTTTGTTTTATTTTTATTATGATTATCTACTTTAAATACTTATCGTACATTTGCTCAATTTTATTTCATTTATATATATTTATATATATATATATATATATTTATATATACAGATTACATATATACTCAATCATATACTTTAACATGTACATAGGCGTATATATTAAGATTAACTTATGTTTGCTTTGCTTAAATGGGGCGTGGTAATTGTTTTCATTTGGTTGTTTTGCTTTTGCTCTTTTACGTTAGGGTTATGCCTTAAAAATATATTACAAATACAGTTTCAAACAGATTTCCTATATACTTACTATAAATGGTTTTGCCGTGTGATATACATATACATATATGTATGTATATAGTGAATACGAAACATAAAGTAGATATTAGAATATGCTTAGTTGGTAGAAACTAAAAGGAAAAGCGTTGCACAACTTCTTCATCTTCTTCAACTTTGTTTGCATTCATCATTTTTTTTGTTTCTTTTTGTTTATATTTTTAATTATCTGTTGCATGCCTTTAATTTACTATATATATAGTTGTTGTTGTTGTTGTATTTGCTTACATATTTTAAATGCATTTAATTTTTATTCATATATAACTTGAGCTAGCCTTGAAACATGTGTTAGTATTCTCGTAGGTTTCTCGCACAAATTGTGGTTGTGGTTGCAGTTGCTGTTGCTGTTGCATTTGCGTGTGGCAAGTAGACGAAAAACGAAAGCATGAAAATGTTGCTTTAGCAACGTTTAGTTGTTGCTGCTGCTGCTGCTGCTCCTTTTCCCTGAAGTGTGGCACATGAGTTGCATGACAATTAAATCATGTTAATTGCTTGCTGTTGCTGCTCTTACTGCTGTTGCTGTTGTTGTTGTTGCTGCCATTGTTGCAATAGTGTGTGTTGCTGTAGGTTGTTGTCCTACGGCCATGGCTGGTAGCCAGCGTATGTGCCTCTGCTGCCGCTGTTGTCATGGATGACCGCCTGCGCTGCAAAGGCGTCGTCCTTGTTATAGACGCCGGGCGTGCTAATTGCTGACACAGCTTACACCAGCTGGGCATTGGCAGCAGCAACAGTAGCGGCAGCAACACTAGTGTTGCACTCATGGCGGCATATGCTGGACGTGGACGACTGCTTGCCGCATTGGCACCACGCCAGGCAGCACCGCCGTCTTCTGCACCTGTGCCGCTATCATCTTCTTCGCCTGAGGATATATAAGGAAAGAATAGGTCTAGCGAGAAATAGAGAAATGTTTCTTGTTATGTATGTGTGTGTTTGTATTCTTGTCATTGCTATTGCTATTGCTATTGCCGTTTTCGCTGCTGCCATTACTGTGCTAGTTGCAGCAGCCTACTAATTGGCTACACTTACCCTGCAGCTGTGTCAGATAGCTGTTCTTTTTATTGGGGAACTGCTCATCCTCATGCAGCGTATACTGGTCGTATAGCTCATCGGCATTAACACGATTCCCAGTGGCGCCGTTGCTGTATTTCGTAAGAGGATCCGCCTCGATGATGGTCTTCTCGGTGGTCTTCCAGTAGACATCATGCAATTGTGCACTGCACCGCAGCTGTTGCATATTGTCAAAATTATGATAGAAAAATAGAAAAAATTCAGCTGCAAGTAACTGAATTTCACTTACCTTGAGTTTGCCGTTGTCGAAATGCTGATCGGTTACCACAAAGTGTATGCCCACAATGGCTGTTTCCATGTCGTTGCGTATATCTCGTATGATTTTATGATGACGCACCAGTGACGGATTCACCTGCAAGCAAGCCAAAAATGGCAAAATTAAGGTGGGTTGAACTTTAAAAAAACAAAAAATGTTACGTAATGTACAGAAAAAAGGTTATGTAATGGCAATGACGCACAGACTTATGTCAGACATATGTACGTGCCATAGTTAGGTATTACGAATCTAAGGCAGCTGAGATCCTTCTATTGCTTGTAGGACATTTTAAGCTTTTTATTTGTTTTTTATTTGTTATATAAATTTTTTTTTAAATTTATTTTTTAATATTATTAACCGTATAAACACTATATATATTCGAGCGCTTATACTGTATAATATTTTTATTTCCGCCTTTACAACATTACCCAACTGTACCAAGACGATTTTTGCAGATCTATCTTTTGTTCTGGGTTCCTTTCGGCAGACATAGCTAGAATTTACTCTTCAGATACCTATTTCTTTATGTGGATGAAAGACAAAAGCTATATTTTCTATATAAAAACGCACAGACCGTTATCACCTTAGAGGCGGCAAGTGTAGTGGAAAGCAAATTTCAAGCACTTTGGCATCAGACTAGACAAGATACTGATATTCCAGGACCATAAAAGCTTCACAAGCTAAATGTTGTGATGCCAGCCTTTGCCTGGTTAAACAAAAACTCGAAATTAAATCTAAAAAATCATTTGCCCAGCAGTTGCTTTTTACGCTGTACCAGTATGGTCGGATATACCCAAATGTCATATATATAAAGAAGAGAAGAAATCAGCTAAAATAAAATCTTGAATTTATTTACAGTTTCACGCGGCATCACTCAACGGGTCACGGACCACGTTACTGCAATTGTTTTCCAGTTCTATTTAATTCATTCTTCTTGTGCTAAATATTTCAACCGAAGCTAGCTCTGTTTAATATCTGGGATTTACTTGGATCGTGCACTAATTAGAAGAGCACTTGAAAGACAAGCTGACGCAGCTGAATTTAAAGTTCAACCGCCTAGACTGGCTGCTAAATCACAAATCGCAGCTCAAGCTTCTTAGTTTACAAGACCAATTTGCACAAATGGAAATGCACAGCAAACCACAATCCGAACATTTACCAAATGTTCCAAAACAAGTTGTTACGGACCCCAGTTGGGGCCCCTTCCTATGCTGTATAACATGACTGTGGCAGTCAGCGAGGCAATTTTAGCTTACAGTAGAGCGATACGTTGAGCGCCTGGAAAGTCATGACAATATTCTGGTGATTCAACTGCCTGAAAATAGCCTTCAGCATTGCAGGCTTAACCCCGACCATCCTGTAATGACCACTGTAACGTGTTAATAGAAATTGCCATTGCAATCTTTCTTTATAATATTTTAGTATAAAGTGACGCTGATAACTTTTCAATTAGTTAATATTTCTTTTTCAGACAGATTATAAATAGAATCTTTATAAAAAAATTCAAAAAATGCAAATGCCAGGAAAGAATAAATTCTTATGTAAATGCTCTGGCCCAGCCATAATATTATAGTTGTAAGTTGCAGTGTTTTTATTTATTTAAAATTTTCGCTTCTTATTATTGCATATAAAAAATAAATAAATATAGCAATAAATCTATTTGTTTATTCGCTGAAGAGCTATTACAACTGCTCTGGACGCCATTGTAAATTGAGATCAGTAAATACATATGAACGTATGCACATGCGCATACACACATACACACATGCATAAGATAAGCTTTGGTTAGGTTCTTATCTTAGTTATAAGCTTAAATTATCAAACCATCAAAATCTGCATATCTTATTACAAATTGTATTATACATTTGGAGTCAGTCGAGCTTCAGCAGCTCATAAATACGATTTTATTGTTGTTTCTGAATCGTTTCCTCTGGTGTAGAGGTCACCTTCACGCCGCTGCACTATTAATGTAAATTAATAAATATTTACAATAAATTGCAATTTAATTAAGAGTGAAATAAATGAATGAATTTGCATTAAATTGAATTTTTATAATTAAATAAATTTATTTCTTTTTCGAAATTTCGAGTCGTAATATAAATGTATTATATTACGACCTTGCAATGAAATGTGAAAATAAACACAAAAATTGCATAGCAAATGGAAAAGGAAAACGGAAAATGGGTTGAAAAGAGGTTATCCAAGGGAAAAGGAAAAAGAAAAGTGGATTGAAAAGCGATTGTCTGTCTATTTAGGAGAAGAACTTTTTAGAGACACTTCAATAGAGTCGTATAATTATTTTGCTGGGAAGTCAAGTGGTTACACTGATCTGGAGGGACGCAGCAGCGGTTCATGCTGATATTGTGAAAATAGTTAACAAATATATTATTGAAATATATGTAACATAAATCACGTTAACAATTTGATGATTCTGCATGGCAGGTGTTCAAATGGTTGGTGCACCACGAACTCGGTTATATCTGCTGCATGCAGCTGCTTCTGTTTGCTACTTCACACGCTTGCTGGTACAACATACAATGGAAATGCAGCTCGAAAATGGAAATGGAAAATGAATTGAAATGCCAATAGCAAATGCCAATGCCTATGTGTGCAGCACATTCCAATGTGAAATGCATTGGCGCTGCAGAAGGGCAGGCAAGCAGCCAATCAGCCGGCTTGTCAGCACTGTAGGCAAATGCAGCTGTAATACTGTGCATGCATGTGTGCGTGTGTGTGTGTGTGTGTGTTTGTGTGTAAATATTTTGCCGTTTACCAGCGAATTCCATCACTCGCCACTTTGATTGACTTTATGGCTGCTGTCAAATTAATTTCCTAGTTCAAATACGCAATACGCTGAGCTATTTTTCCGTTTCTTTGTCTAGCTATCTGTATGTTATTGGCTCGACTCTGCTGCGCTGGCATTCACAAACTGTTTAAACGCAGCGACAACAGCCTTAACAGTTTTCCAATCAATCGTTGAAAATAGAACCAAACCGAACCAATGCGAACCAAATCGCAACGTGCCAAAGCCGTGCGACCGTTTTAATTCAATGCCAAGCTACAAGTGCTTCGTGTTCGCGGGCCTTTTCTCAATTTCCCTGTGCGTGTGGATCGCGGAAATGTGCTTCCCATTTCTGTAGTATGTGTGCATCTGTGTGTGTTTCGTTATTGCATGTGTACATGTGTGGGCGCGCTTTTGCTATTATGCAGCATCAATAAGCATTGTTTGCCAATTTTTGTTCTTGCTGCTGCTACTGCTGCTGCTGCTGTCTACATGAGTCAGCATGCATATGTGTGTGTGTGTGTGTGTGTGTGTACGTGTACCTGTGTGCTGACTGCCAAGCGTCTGTTTGCGTGAGAGCTAATTATTTAGCTGGCTGGGCTTATTATTTAATTTACCGTTTTGTTTTCGCTGATGCGAAATTTATGCCAAATTTAACATTGAATGCGAGATGGCGATGGCAAGCACAACAGCTTACAACAACAATAACAACAACAGCCAGTAACTATAAGCACCAGCAACTTGTTGTATTTGCGCATTTAAGCAAGCACGGATCCACGGGGAGCATTTCTAGGTGTCGCCTGTATTCAAATACTTGGGCGTAGTGGGTTTGGCTCCCTAATTGATTCAATTAGGATTCCTTCAGCCAGCTGAAATGCTGTTTCATTGCTTCTATTTGCTGTATCGAAACAATCAATTTTATACACATAAATATGCAATAGATTTTTAAATCAGATCGCTTCGATTTAGTTGTCACTGCTTTTTTTAGCTTTGAAAATTTATAGAATAAAATTTAAGTTTGTAAAATTTCAGTATGAGTTGAGCTCCCTAACGGTGAAGACCTCCTCTTTTTATAGAAAATAAAAAATTTAAAAAAAAAATTAAAAAATAAAACTAAAAAAAAAAAAAAAAAATGTAAATAGTTTTAAGCATAAAGTGTTAAAATTAGTTTTAAGTAGATTTTAAGATTGACCAGATAACCAGCATCGAAGCAGAAACCGGTAAGTCCAATTCGCATAAAATATACGCTTCATATATATTTATAATGATCTACTTTACATATTAACTGCAGCAAACATATACAAATCAACATGAAGTTACATGCCCAGAAGGAAGCTTGGTATAGCAGCAGTCAATATAAAATTTAAACACAAATAATAAGACACAAGCATAAAAAGAGCATAATTGAGAGGAATACCACAAACATATGACAGATGACATAATCGGTAAGATAAGCGAAGATAAAATTAATAAATAAATTATAGAAAAAATTCTTTGCCCAGCTAGAAAATTCATTCGCATACACAGCAACAACAAAGTAGCCTAACATCACCAACACTCAGAGCAATCACAATCAATTACAAGGAGGAGAAGAAGAAAATACACATCTCAAGGCAACAGAAGCCACCCAAAATACAAATTTACACTTTATAAAATATAAAAAAAAAAAATAAAATAAAAAAAAAAAAATCGTATTGTTTGAATTTTCTTTTGTGTTGAGAAAATGCATGAAATCGCTTTATATACATCTAATATATGTATATATGTAGGAGCTTACAAATTATAGTTTATTCAGTTTTATTCACAAGATTTAGGTAAGTGATTATAATAATTTTATCCAATTTAACAACAATGACCGCAATTTAGTAAAATAAACAATGAATGCAAACGCTTCACTTTGACGAGCAACCAACAACCTCAACTATTCGCGAACGACTCCTCACGTTGTTCTAGTAGGGCTGCTGAGCAGCAATGAAAGGAAAGAGATAGAACGGCTACAAAAGCCGATGCAATACTACTCTAACTTACGTAATGATATATGCGAAAGAGGTAGCCCTTCATTCCCTTCTTACGCATAATCCTACATAGATCAGTCTTTCTAGTCCCCCGTTCAGCTTCATAAGAAATTCGCTTCCACTGTTTTTATGATGAGGAAATCCATTCAATGGTTTATAATTACAATCCTACATATATGTAGGAATAATCTTTATAATACTTCCTTGATGGGATGCAGTTTATTAGTTCCTTTATCAGTATACTGTTGTATATTATTATATATTATTTATATTATATATATTACTTATTATTATTAAACAATGTGAGTATTTCGCATATATAAAGCACGATCTCATACATAGCTGACGAGAACACAGACTGACTGTTCACAGCTCGTTGAACTACGCTCTTGTGTATGTCGCGGCCACTGTCTGACTACAAAGCGCGTCGCTACAAAATATCAGCCTTAAAAGCGATGACTACCTCGTGTTTGTCGCTCACCATTTCCCACATGTTTTTGTTACATATAATTATATACTTATATATATTATACATTATATATAATACGAGGCATATCCAGAAACTAATTGTACTGTTTTTGAGGTTGGTTTTACAAATTTGTATTTCATGCATAATGTCGTTTTTCCTCTATGCAGTCTGGGTATCAGTTACCCGCTAACTCCTGCGTGTTGGTAATTTGATGTGACACCACTGTTGAGGCGCTCTTCTGGTTTCCAGCGTGAAGTGCTCCAGCAACTATGGAGTGAATATATTTATCTTTATGGAGTTTGCAGTGCCTCAAGAACGCTTGCGCGGCCTCCACTTGATTTAACTTCTTTTGGTCTATCAGTTATTTTGGAAAAGTTTTTCATATCTGTAGATTTCTGTAATTGTTTCGTGTAGTGTAAGTCTGGAAATTTGCGATAGCATCGCAGATAACTCATCCACAGTCAATTTTATTCACAATTTCGTCAGTCGTAACTGAAGGTTTGTCGCTCCTCTGATCATCAGGCACAGTTTTGTAAGCATTTTTTAAACTCGCAATACCGTACACGCGTACGATTCATAGCTTAGTCAGCAGAGTCTACCTCATTACAAATCTCAAGTGTAGGTTTTCTTTTCCAAATGAATTAACGTATTTTGTACTTGGCAGAAGACTGGATTGACATTGTTCAGGAAATGCGTTGTCGCCTTGACAGTTCTCAACGCACTAACCTCGAACTGGTCGCGTCGTAAAGGGCAGAAGTCTGAATACGTTTCTGTCTTGATAAAATTATATGTATGAGCTGTGAAGGCCGTCTTTTGGATTTTTATTGGTAATCTGTCTTGTAATCTAATCTGTATTGTGAGAGTCTAGTTTTAAGCTTTGATTTAGACGTATCTACAAATAATTTGTTACACATTTCTTTTTTTTTCGTCGTCATTGCAGGTCGTTGCTTCCATTGGGCATTTTATTTTATTGAAAAATTCTTGTCCTGTTAGTATGTTCACTGTGCTTTGTTGTACCAATCTGAATTTCTAAATCATTCAGAAATTTTTTTTTATATGTGAAGGCAACATGCGTTTTTATATTGTCTTTTATTAGTTGATTTGTTTATCTTTTTTTGAAATGTGATTGTTTGTTGAAATCAGTTTTATGTGTTCGTTGGCTTCCTTGTGGAAAGCTGCTTCATTTATAAATTAATAAATACGTTTAAAATGGCTATATGCTATATTATTAACTATGCGATGTTGGGAATACGAATTAGAGATAGGTTCTGAATAGGGTAAACTAAAATAAAGTAAAATAAAATAAATAAATAAAATATGTATAGGTTTCCCCCTTTTTCATCTTCACAACATTGTGCGATTGACGAATCACGAAAGTGTTTCTTGCACTGCAGCTTCTTCAGCATGACAGACTCAAAAGGATTCACCGCTTACACCAAGCTGTCCGCTTTTCCTAATCTTTGCAATATTGTGACATAAATGTGAAAAGACTTGTACAAGTTGTACGTGTTTTAGTTCCATATAAATGCTTTACAAAATGACGCAGCACGCTTGCCATCAGCTTACGCATAGTGTATATCGTATCGTGATAGCTGCCACATCTGGTCATTTAGCGTTGGGCCATTTGGATTTCTAAAAATGGTTCAGTTGAGTAAAATCAAATATGCTAAAAGTACATAGAAATTCAATTAAGCGTTTTCTGCTTGTGTAAAGTGCTCGCAAACAGCAGAACTGCCCGAGCATCATCAAAAATGTAAGTTGGATAATTCATATGAAAAGCAGTTCAAATTTTGTTATATGAAAAGCCTCCCACACACACACAAAGGAGTACCATAGGAATGCTTTACAATTTTGTAATGCCCTGAGAGAAAACTGTTAATTCTGCAAAAATGTTCGGCTTGGCATGGCACGATGTGGCTAAATCAACGTATATCGTGCAACAAAAGTGTTTGTGGTGCTGCATCGCGTCGATAAAGCAGTGCCGTGCCAGATGTAGTCTCTTTAAAATTGCATTGCACGGCAAATTAGTTGAACAAATCCGTGTACATGGTTGCTTGCATCTGGCTGTATGCCTGTATGACAGGGGTAGGGTGGGGAGGTCGTGGCTGAAAGTGGCAGGGCTCTGTGCCCACAGCATTGGTTGCACAAACGGGAAATGTTGCACTGATACTTCGCTGGCGGTTTTTGGAATTGACATTTTTCGCCAAATATGGGCATGGCTATAATTGCAATGACAGCAGCTGCTGCTGCTGCTGCTGCTGCTACTAATGTGACTGTGGCTGCGTCTGTTGTTGCTTTTTTGTTGCATGCATAAAATAGGCTAAAATTATTTGATATGCTGTAATGTGTGTGGGTTTTGCTGGTGCCATTGGTCAAGCGGCACCACTTGGCCCCACTATTTGCGGGCTGTCACCAAGCTGGTTATGCATTCTGTTTGAGCAGTTCATCTGCTTTACACTGGCTGGGTCGGCATGTTTTTATTGGCAATTATAGCGGCGTTGTCGCATTTGAAGTGTATGCATAAATTGCAAGCAGATGCCAAACAAGCAGCGACGAAAAACAAGAAAATCGCGTTGTTTTTTTTTTTTTTATTGCATTTGGCATATGCGAGATGGAACATAACAACAACATGGGCGTGGCACTCACCTCTACGTTATTTACCGTCCATGTGAGATTGGCTGCTGGTCGCGAGTGTCTCGATGTGCAATTGCCTCGTAGTATGGAGCCGATGCTATATCGAGGTCGTATGCCAGTTATGAATGGTCCATTGTGCGGTGTCTCTGCAAACAGAAAGAACAACAAAACGGAGGGAATGAGAATAAGTGAGAGAGCAAAACAGCAACACAAAGAGCATGAAAAGCTGCCAACAAATTAGCATTGGCGACCGCATGGTGCGATTGAAGCGATTGCCAAACTGTATGCAGTTTTCCATACACTGACGTTGCGTATACGCCACCAAGTTAATTTTATGCGATTCACACACACACATATATATATATATATATATATACATACACATCAGCATCAGCAAGAACAGTGCAGTTGATCCATGCTCTCCACAGACTTCTTATCATGCAATGCACATAAATCAGAGTCCATTTATGTGTGTATTGATGCGACATAAGGATGCGATTCTATACATGTAAATATATATATATGTGTGTGTTGCCCCCTTTATTTATAGCTCTTATAGCCATAACTACTAAGCTAGTTTTAAGTTTATTACTAATATAGGGCAACTTTTCGACTATGAAATCACCACAGGGACCGACATCAGCCTCAGCATATCTCAGGCGTTCCTCTCTTCGCAGCTACTTTATAGTGTTGGCTGCGCACATGATGACCGCCTCCCCTATTTCTTCACGCCCCAGCATTTCCGCTATAGTATTGTCCAGCTGATAGAACGTAGTGGGCACTATCGACCGCATCTGCACCACACATTGGACATTCGCCACTGGCTCCACGGCCAACGCGCCGTGTCTACTCTCTGAAGCAACCGTGACCGCTCAAGAGCTGCGTTAGGTAAATCTTCACCTTCCTTCACCTACTAGACGGTTTGCCCATCGCTCTTTGAGTGAACCATCGCATCTTTCCTGCTATACTTGGTCTCTTGGTTGCATGCTTAATGTTGCGAATGCAGCTTAATCCGATATGGCTTGGAATCCGCGGCAGACCCTAATTGCGCAAAGTCTCTCCAATGTCTTTGTGCAACGGGAGTAGCTTGATACACTCAAGGCTGCACTCTACTGTGCGTGTGTGTGTGTGCTTAAATGTGTGTTTACGTGATTATTATACCATAAAGTAAAGGAAAACTAACACTGCTTTGGCAACTTGGATGAAATTTAGTGAGCTCCAAAAATAGCAGAAGTAATAATCGGAGTATGTAAGATCTGATCTAAGCATTGGTCGACTGGCTATGGCACGCGCTTTGGTAATAGTCTGCACAGAAGGTTTGAGATACATGCGTCTGCGACAGCCAGCGCTGAATCCTGCAGCTACCGATGTGGTACAATGTATCTTATTGCTTTCAGCTGGAAACACTAAATCTAGCTTTAGGAATAGCAGTGAGAGAATTTCTAGATATACCGCTTACAATTACATATAGAACCTGGTCAACATTATGCATCAAATGACTGCACCGCGCCTTATAGCTCTTAGCTTACCGAAGCTATGCCGCTTAGAAGAAAATTTATGGAAATGCTTGTTCATCAGAGCTAGAAACATTGAAACATAGAAACTTTGATGACAATATGCTGGCGTGTCGAAGTAAATCAATAAATTGGTTTAGGCAATCGCGCAACTTCGATAGGCTTTAAAAATAGAGCATTAAAACGGAATTCATTCAAGTCCGCGCGATGCGATAGGGCCATAACATTCGAAACAGTGTACTAAACAGTATTTTAAAGTCGGTTGTAGCCTACCTTTAGCTGCATGCATACATAAAATAAGCAAGACTTTTATGGTCTTGCATGGTACTCACCAATAACTTCCAATTCGGCAGCGGCTATTAATGTATGAAACGAGGGCGCATCCGCAGATACTTCACAACTGTATTTACCGGATGTTGGCATTGTAACCGCATCGAGCACCACTTGGCTCTCGTTTGACGACATGCGCTGTAAATAATAGACAATAAAAAGCGTAAACCATGAGTGAGCTATAACCAACAGCGAATCGGCCTGGCAGGTTTCTCGGAGTCTTGCATTTAAGCTTGTCTGCCTGTCAATGTGCTCTTATATGCGCCAAATTGTTGCAGAACCATAACCACAAAAGTGGGTTGATAAATGCCGCTGTTGCTTAGTAGTTGATTTGAATGAAGCGGGCAATTTTCTAATTTTCTATAGCTAGTTGGGCCTATAAATGCAACGATAATGATATTACAGTGATCAAAGCTGCTAGACAGTATGCATGAAATTGGCGACTGACTCGGCATAAAAACGTACTAAATAATGCCTTGCTGTTGCAGTTTATTTATCATACAATGCCAGTATAATATGCATACAATAAACATTCATTTCTACATATTTCATTTATTCACAGCAATTTAAAAAGTGCTCAGCGGTACCATAGCCCAATGCAGGCAATATATCAATTATTTATACTGCTTGCATGTATGAAAAACAAGTGAAATTATACAGTGCCGTACCGTATAGTTGTGCTGCATGTGGAATCCAAAACGGATGTGCAACAAATAAAAACAGAAACACTTGAAAATAAAAAATATTGTATAAATGAAAATTACCAGAATGCAGCTGCCCGCCCACCAATAGTATACGATATTGCCAGTCTATATATTCATATATATATATATATATATATATATATATATATATATATTCATGTATATATTCATGTACGAGCCTTGGCTGAGGAATAATCCATCCATACTTAGAGCACAAGAATATAATCATAGAAACTCGCAACTATTGCCAAAATACTTCAACAAGACATTGCTTTGGTATCCCTCCAAGATAACACTGGTTTCATTTTCTGGCAGAGTTTTCAGTAACCCCCAAAAACTTTGCGACGATTCGCCTCAAATCCCTCTCAAATATTTTACATGCAGTTTGCTCTTGAAGCCTGTTCAGTTAGTTCTAGAATGTTGTCAAATTTTTCCCTACAATCAATTTTAGTATTAGGAGAAATTATTCTCGAATTGTAACCAAGTGCATTCGATCTGATATAAGGATAAAATCTATGATTCAGATTTTTAAGCTCAATAATAGAAAACCTCATCGTTCTATTTTTAGCCACAATTCTCTATCATATCAAACTAAGCTATGTGAAACTTTATTACTTTTTAGACCGCCCTCTCGTGCTTGTAGTGTTTCGCCAATATACCATATGAAAATGCTTTTCTATTGCAATTTAAAAGCAAACATTTCAATTTTGCCAATTGTCTGAAAATTTTATTTTTTTTTTAATTTTGTTTCATTTTATTTTATTTAATTTTTTTATTTTTGGTTTTCTGTTAGATTTGCAAGCTTTTGTTGTATTTTGTTTAGCAATTTTTATTCGCCATTGTCACCATTGTAACAGCAGTTGGCAAAACGGGGAAAAAATAAATACGATTGCACTCTGAATACAATAAAAATCGAATGTGTATTCTTTATATGCCTGAATAATTTCGAAAATTGTGAAACAAGTTTAAAATGCCAATATTTATTGAAAAATATTGCCAGGAACCAAAAAAACGAAAAGAAAAAACAACAATAAGAAAAGCAATATTTATAAAATCTAAAAATAAAGTTGGTTGTATTTTTATGCAGCACTGCAACGGCCATCAAGCGGAAGCTAAAAACCGTGTTTTGATTTGATTGCTCACTGTTAAATTGTCGTGCGATGATGGTCTGCTGCCTTCCCTGCGTTGAACCTGTCGCGCAGCAATTATAACCTGGCCATTAAAAGAGTACTACAAAGTATTTCAGGCATGCATATATTGTATATTGATTTCAAACGGAAAACAGTTTTTCAGATTTTTGAGAAGAAAAATATGGCTTCTGTTTCAGTGATGCCCTATACGCCTTTTTTTTTAGATAAAGTTATGTTTTTCAAGTGCTTCGTCCAGAAATATTAGTCATATCCTGCTTCGAAAGCAATTCTCTTTTAGAACTGATTTTTCATTTTTTTTTTTTATCAGTATACTGTTGTGCTTCAATTTATAATTCAGCTGAAAAGACTTTGCACATACAAGCAGTTTGGGTATGGGCACCCAGAAAGGTGACGATTTAGCAGTTACTACGGACAGGAGGTTGCCTGCCAACTAAAATACTGATGAACATCTTTGAATCTTTCAACTCAACTGACTACATTTTAAAAAATAATTGTCAATCCTTCTCACAAACAGGCCAAATAACAGGCCAACTCAGACTGGGACATATAAAAATCACTCACAAACCCAACATCCATAAGAGTGCCAGCAACTGCCCAGCTTGGAGCAATTAATTTCCAATTAATTATGTATTCCATAGCTATTCGCTGTTAGACACGCAAAGGCAAAGAGCAATCGGCAGTCACCCATTACAATTACTTTAAAACCCCCAACCGAAAATGTCTAATCTATCTTAAAATACCCAAAATGGTCCAAATCTATACCATGCTATTGCGGTATATATTGTATATATATTGTACTACAACTCGTAAATATAACTATTCGATCTGGAGGCCGTAGCTCCGTAGCTCCTTAGCAATAATAATAAAAATAATACAAAAAAAAAAAAAAAATTCATCATAAGAGTTCCAATAAAAAACTGCTTGTCTAATTTGTTTGTCCTTTTTTATAATT
>JBANCW010000134.1:4874-17149 GCA_037040085.1 Colocasiomyia kotana | reverse complement strand
TTAAAGATCGGCACACTACTGTAACCCTTTTTAGTATAATGTGTGCAATAACTATTGACTCTAGTAAGATTTAGGATTAAGTTCAGTTGGTTTCAACTTAATTTCAGCATTTTGCTGCCTTCTAAAAAAAAAGTCAGGGTCCGCGCGTAACAAGCAAAGGCTTAGTGTCGCATGGACCACTTGAACGTCAGAATTTGTAAGCCAACGTTCAAAATTAAAAAAAAAAGGAATGCTGCTGATTTAAGACCTAGTTGGCAAGCTCAACTCTATATCGAATATTGCGCATACGCCATGTTATGCGAAGCCTCCTCTTAGAAGCAAAATTTATAGTTTCCAGCTAGTTATTCAGCATAGAAACTTATCTCATAGCACAGCCAAGTGCAGTGACACTGAAAATGCAATTCAAACATGATTGCCCCATGATTGTTTGTAGACAAGGCGCAGACAAGGCGTAATAAAAATTATATATGATTTTGACCCAAGGAAGGACAAACCACAGCAGCAAGACTGGCCGATGCATAGCACTTAATTAGTCAGTTGTCCACCCAAAATATGCATATTACGCATACGTCTAGTTGCGTTGAGAGCATTGACTCTGTCTTGATGTGGCTGCCAAGAAACTAAGAAATTCATGGCAGCCAAAAGTTGGCCAACACAAATAATAACTTGAGTTGAGTCAAGTTTTGTCAGCAAAAACAAAAACAAAAATAAATAAAAATCAAGTCTAATACCAATTTATTTGTCGTTTTGACACTTGAAAGAACCAAAAAAAAAAAAAAAAAAAGAAAAAGAAAATAAACTGAAATCAAAACCAAAAGCGAAAAATGATGATAAATGTCTGCAGTCAGGCAGCTGCAACAGCCAGCTGCCACAGCCCGAATTTTGTCAGTGACAAACCATTTTGCCTGCCACTTGCCACATGCCACTTATCATTTTCGCTGGCTCACTCGCTCGCTGGCATCAAAAGATTGACGACTGCAGTTAATTTATTGAAAGTAATAGCAGCGTTGACCGAAATTGATTTGGGTTTTCGTGTAAATGCATACAAAATGCCGCTTAATGCTGAATAGCATCTAAGCTGACAACATTTGTCACTGATAAGCAGCCGCCACAAGCTGTTCGTTCTTCCCACTTTGTTTGACTTGTAAATGAAACGGATCAAAATAATTTACTAGTTGACCAAGAGAAACCCATGTCAAAAATCGAAACATCTGCTTGCTTATTATTAAATTTACGACTATCTGGCCGGACCTGTCATATGCGAATGCTTGCCAGTTTTAAAGTTGCCCCAACAGCATAGCGGCGGGCGGGGCAGCGGTGCACCTGACCAAGTGCTCAGCGAAACCAGCCCGCCAGCCCGCCAGCCTGCTAGCACTGCCTAGACACTGGCTTCTGCGGCACACTTCCTTCGATAAGAGCGGCAGCACACACGGCCTATCCATAAGCATGGCATACAATACACTGAGCTAAAAAAGTACACTGACAAGCGGCTCGTTGCTCGCTATCTCTGCTTTGAGTAAGCAGCATTGACTTGTTAGCCTCGCACTTCTAAGCTTCTGCACTTTGCACTTTTGCTGCTTCCCGCAACTCCCAGCGCTGCAGGCGCTTTTATTTATGCTGGCTTTGTGTTTGCCATTGCTGCTTTCCCCTCAGCCACCGCCAGCTATTTAAGCGACTACTTATTTAATTTTCATGTAAAGTTGCCGCTGCTGTTGCACATTTTTGCTGCAGAAACTTTGCCGTGCCTTTGTTTAGTGGCTCGTCCAGCCAAAGTTGAAACTCCGCACACTGACACCGAACCGTTTGTTTAGCATTAGATAATGACCCTCCACCTACTCAGCAGCTTTGGCCTGCAGCTGCTGCCAGGCACAATGACTCATAATGTTGCAAGTTGAGTGCGCTTGTTGCTAGTTTTCAGTGACTGCTTTGACACGACTCTGCGGCTTTTGTGCTTGAACTTTGTTACGTTCATTTCGATGGCTTTCGCCATGCAACACACTAACAACAGCATGTTGTGCTACTTTCCATGCAACAAATTGTTGTAAATTGTAAAGCTCGCTAAACAAAATCTGTGCGAAAATCAATGTGCCTGCTTAACTGGCCCAAGATAAATGGCATTGTCGCGTCGCTTAGCAGCTTTTACTCTACTTTAATTACCTGAAGCAGCGGCATAAAAAAATTAAAAGATATTGTTCATAAGCCACTAAAGTTTCCAACTTCAACTTTGAACCGCAAGGTAGTTTATAAGGCCAAGCATCGCGCTGGCCACGTTGCATCAAACGCGGCTGCCATGCAAGCCGACGAGAGGCATCCCAGAAGTAGTCTACCAATTATTGTATGCTATCTGAATGGCAGTTCGAACTTGTCTTCTTTGGTTCCATGATACTGAGTAAGCTTACAATCCAGTTTGGGGTTTCTGCATGTTGAGAAAACTGTCGGAACAATGGGATTTTGATTGCTCATTCTACAAGAGCGTCGAAATGCATACAAGAAAACTGAGATTTCAGAAAGTTGGCGATTCTGTAAGTAGTTTTTTTTGCTATAGTTTAAGGATTCCTGGTGCTGAACAAGAACCAAACTTTAATGAACAAAAAAAAAACCCTCGTTGGTGAGTGGTTGGAAGTGGGTTTGGTAATTTCGCATAAAACGCTTTTCGGAGTCTAGATTTCAAATAATTTCAGATAAAACGCTTTTCGGAGTCTAGATTTAAAATTTGGTACTCTATCCTAAAATGTCATTATATGTAATTTTGAATGGATGTCGTTTGGGAAGGCGGTTGAGTAGATTTCTGTGCTTGATCTAATTAGAATCACGTACCAAATTTGGTATATCTAAGGTAAGCCTAGATTAGGTTAGATTAGGTCAGATATGATAAGATTAGATAAGGTAGGTTAGGATAGGTTAGATTAGTTTAGATTATGATCACACACAGAATTTGGTATATCTAGGGTAAGCGAAGGTACGGATAGGTAAGGTAAAGTTAGGACAGGTTAGTTTAGTTTAGGTTATGATCACATATTTTGTATATCTAAAGTAAGCTTAGATTAGGATAGATTAGGTTAGGTCAGTTAAGGTTAGGTTAGTTTACGTTCTGACCACATAACAAATTTAGTAAATCTAGGTTAGGTAGATTCAGTTAGGTTAGTTTAAGTTAGATTAGATTAGCTTAGGTCATCTAAACGTAACTTACTTTAGATTAATCCAAGACAGAGTATGTTAGGTTACATTAGGTAAGTTAAGATTAAGTGATTCTTGGTCAGCTTAGGCTAGGTTCGGTTAGGTTGGATGGGTTGAAATTAGGTGAGGTGATGTAGGCTTAGCTTAGCTTCGGATAGGTTAGGCTAGGTCAATATAGATTACATTAGGTTAAGTTAGGTTTGGTTAGCAGATTGTCAACTTGAGTGAGTTGCACTTAGGTAAGGAAGGCTTAGCTTAGCTTTACAAGGTTAGCTTACGTTAGTTAGGATTAGATTAGGTTAAGTTAGATTAGGTTAAAAGGTTGTCAGTCTAATGCAAAAGCTATAAAACCACGATTCACGTAGGCCTGAATAGGTCCATTGTGATGCCTATGGAAATTCCTCAGATTGTTGCTCTCCATTTGTTTCTGTTACTCTTTGAAAGACCCTGTGCACTGTATCAGTGGATGTAACGGATTTAAGGGGCTATTATTTTTGAGCTCTGCGGTGTTTCCAAGATGAAATCAAGAATGGTTTTCAAATGTCTAGTGTTGGCAGAGCTCTAAAGCGCGATTTTTGAGTCGTTTTGGCTGGATTGTTGCCTTGCCTTCGCCATCTTTTGTCAATGGCACTTTCTTATATGGGGCTTATACGATATAAATTAGATACTATGATTTCAGTATTATAGAAAAACGTGGCTCCAATTTCGCGGTGAGCAGGCTGAGGACACACTGATTACTCATCTTATAGTCCCTACTGCTAAAGAGCACTAACGCAGTTGCAGATGGAGAAATACTTATGCTGGCTTAGAAATATAACTAGAAATTACTCAAGCCACTCTCGTATAGAGAACAGCTGCCGCTGCCGTTGTTGCTTATTTAGTGTATATGGGAAATAAGATGGATATTTTGTTGTACGTTGTATGTTACATGGAGCGTATCTGAGCATTTGCTACGTGGCTGTGGCACACACACTGGCATACAGATAGATAACATTACAAATAGACAGTCAGCAGCTGTTATTTCCTCAAGATGTGCTACACAGGAACATCCACAGAAAATTGCCCTTTGCAGCACACCTCAGCGTACCGCAGCGAACCGCATTGCCACTGCCGCCGACTCTGTAATTAATTTCTTTGGAAATATTTTGGCAAGAAAAGTTTCGCCAGCGCGCATTTTGTGGTTGGGCTTTTGGCTTTCAGCTTATGGCTTTTAGCGTTTTCAGCTTGCTTAGCTTGCCAACACGGTTGGCGTAAAGTTGGCGCTGCTATTTGAAATATGCAAGCGGCATATGCGGCAAATGGTGTGCTCGGTTTTCCTGTGATTTAAACGCAATTTAATTAAGTTGCGGTCAAGTTCATGCCAGGCATGGGTTCGAAGTTGCCGGCACGTTGCCACGTTTTCTTGTCAGTTCTCTACTCACGATTACAACAACAACAAAAATCTTTCTTTTGTGGGTTAAATTTATATAAAATGCAGGACAAACAATCAACGCATGGACAGTGGCCACTAGCAGCCGCAGCAGTGTGTAGATGGCCGATAGTAAACGCTATAAATAAAGCAAACAAATTGTTGTGCCCCAACAGAAGAATTCCCAAAAACATGAACACACACACACACATGGACATAGACATGGAATTAGTAAGGACAACAGAAAATATTCAAAACGCTGGCTGAAAGCGATTGGTTGACATTCATCAGCACGAAGAACTCATCAGACTGTAATAATGTGCCACAAACAGTGGCGCTAGCCACCTCGGCAGCAGTCCTATTGGCTTTCATAGTCTACGCATACACTGAGCCTCAAAGTAGTGTCAACTAAACAACAACAACAACAAGTGCAAGTACAACAATAACAGCAGTTGTTTGTGTCATCTGCGCTGCCAGTTGACTTTGAGTGTCAAAGCGAAATCGAATAAAAAGCACGAACTTAGGCAACAACAACCATAACAGCAACTAAAACAACAACAATAGCAGCTTCTCCTGTAACAACAAGTCAAACAAACAGAAACAAATACAAGAAAGCTAATTTCCAAACACCGAAATACACATACTCTTACAATCCAGAAATGACCATCCATCTAACATCGATAACTATTATAAATGCTACACTTTCGATAGACTTTATATTTGACCCGCTTTCGATAACATACTGTAGTGCGATATTGTCTAGTCTATTATTTTATTTTCAAGCCTGAAAGTGCATTACGCATATTATTAAAAGCTGCAAATAAAACTTACACATAAAAACTTTTTTTTTTGCATAAAATACGAAATGTCCTTGATCGCCTGCACCAGGTTATCATGCTCACTTATCGATAGGACATATGTGAGCAAATGCTCACATATTTTTATTGAGCATCCATTACAAAAAGGTCGTGAACTTATTCTACGTGACTTTTTTGCAATTTGCGCTACCCCCGCTGTTTTGCCTATCGACAGAGTTGTTCGATACTCACTAATCGGAAAAACAAATAAGAGTGGGTGAAATTTTGCGCTTCTCTTTATTAAAAATTTGTGCTGCCGTAGATTCACTTCTATAATTTAAACTATATTTCTGACTTTAATTAGCGATTCATAGTTATATTTTTTGGGGTTAGGTCTTAATGTCTTTATATATATTTCAATCCTCACCTCTAGTTATTTTTCCATTACCGTTTTCTTTTAAATATTCGAATAGTTTGAATATTTTAAATATAAAAAGTTAATTATGTAAATCTAGAATTACTCTTTCTATAGCTCTACCTATATCTGAAGCTTCTACTCTGACTTCTAGGTCTTCATTGCCTACGCTGTATTGTTTCCCTAGCTTGTCAGGTTCAACCACAATCTTTTATGCTTTCAACTGTATCTTGTATTTTTATTTAAATATATGCCTTATTGTTGTTTTTTTTTTTTGAAGTTTTTTTTTTCACTATGGTAGCTGTAATGATATCTTGTTCCTCTCCTAAAACCAGCTTTGTATTATATTGTAACTAAAACAGTTGTTAATGCTGCATCCCTGGTAACGATTATTGGCAAAAAGAAGAAAGCTCAGTTCGGCTTTAGCGGAGAAAAAAAGTAAAAAGACAAAAATGTTGAGATTTTCCGCATGTTCTGAGAAGTCAGCTAATTCTTTCCCATTTGGTGTGGAAAGCTTTTATATAAAATAAAGATCAGCCTTAATATTTTTAATATCTAGTTTTGTCTCCTTTGAATGAAATCATTTGTTATCCTCGACATATTTACTTCTGTATCGGTAGATTCTACTTAGGCTACTAAATGACTATATCTTGGTATATCCTCATATTTTTACATTGAGATAAATTCCAAAATCTCAGTCTTAATAAAATTTATTATTTTTTTTAATATTTATTTATATTGTTTATTATATATATATATTATATTATATTATATATATTATTATTATTTATAAATTTTAACCAAACAAATTATTGAATAGAATTTTGTTAGCTTTCTCTACCTCAAGCTGAACCTCCCATGCTACCTTTTACCTGCAGTTCTAATCTAAGTTATAGCAATAGACCTTTTTGGTATTACTCTTCGCAGCTCCTGCTGCTGGCCAAAACCAATGTACTCTGTTTGCAGTATAGCCATCAGTAAGTCAGTGAGTGAAAGTCGAATAATGCGGCAGCAAACGTGCATGTGGAATTGTTGATGGTTGGTGTGTGCGGCAGCATAAAGCAAACTTCTAAAGGGTTAGATGAGCTCGCCTTATTTCCTTTTCGTCATTTTACTACTTTTCGGTTGTTTTGCTTTGTTTTTTAGTACTTTTGTTGATTTCATTTTGGTTTTTGCATTTCAAGACTGTAGCAGAGAGGCCAAGAGGAGTGTGTGTGTGTGTGTGTGCGTGTGCTGCTCTGCCATGTCAAGTGTCAACATTTACTTCATGACAACACAAATTGTGGCTGCGACCGCTTTTAACAAGGGGGACGACGACAGTTTCACAGCATGCAAAAAAAAAATGCCACAAGTATTCTTGTTGTTGCTCACTTGCTTTGACTGCATCAGTTTTGGTTTATGCGCAAGTCGTAAACGGCCCATAAACATGGGTGGTAGGTAGGCGGTAGATAGATGGTCGGTCGTGCATGCACACAAATATGCATGTAATTTTGAAGATTTTCCATTCAGCCAAAGCTGGCCACACTGCAACCAAATCCAGCAGCTATGCTATGGCTATTGTTGACTTGACTGCTGCATTTCAAATGCAGACCACAATAATAAAGCAATGCCCAGCATGTGTGACAAAAAGTGTCAGCCAAATCATGCTTGACTCTTCTATTATAACTGTTTCTCTGCCACTGTCCCACTTAACTCTGTCTCCGTCCTGCTATGGGGCTACAGCCAGTTGGCTTCCCTCTCGTAAAAATTATAATTTTAGCTGACTTTTCCAGTTTTTGGCTGTTCGCGTTGCGGTTTTTCAACCAACCATACATTGTTGCTTTTTTTCCCCCTTGTTGTTGCTGTTGTTTGTTTATTATACATATTTGTTGTTGTTGCTGCTATTGCCAGTGTTGTTTATTTCTATCGCTTCGTGCTAACATTCACACTGGTCAGTCTATGATGGCAATCTGCTCTGTATGGTGGGGTGGGTTGGCTCGGTTGCCTCGTTGGCTAGCTGGCTAGTTGGGGTAGTTGCTATTGCCCGCCTGCATAAAAAACGCTCATTCTGCCTCGTAGTTTCTAATTTATTTATACTGTTATTGCATGCCCTCCCACTTTAGCCGGCAACACTTGAATAATTGAATGAAACAATCAGTATATAAATTTGTTTTTCGACTGTGTAAAACACGATAGATAGTTTTTAACTTTAAACAGGCAGCTTTATATGCAGTCGCGTTTGGCGATGTTCACAATTTTCCACGGCAAATGAATTTTTAAAAAATACATTTAATACTGAAATTAATGAGTTATCCACGCAAATAGCTTGTAAGCAGTCAGAAAGTCAAGAATAAATTTAAAAAAATATTTCATACTGATTGAATGAGTTATCTAAGCAGATATTCTGAATGATTGAGATTCTAAAAATACAGTGAATACTGAAATGAATGAATCTTCACTGAGATGGTAAGCAAACAGAATACCCAAAATTTCAATATTTTCATTTTCTAAAAGTATATTTAATACTGAAATGAATGAGTCCTCTTTGCAGAGAGTAGGTAAGCAAATGGGGTATCCAAAATTTAAATAATTTTTTTTAAATTAAAATATTTTTTTAAAATTAGGTAAGCAAATGGAGTGTCTACATTTTAATAATTTTCATTTTTAAATAAGTATTTAATACTTAAATAAACGAGTTCTATAAACAGATAATAGGAAAGTACTCAGAGTGTGCAAAATTTCAATACTTTCAATTAAAAAAAAAAAAAAAAAAATTCATACTGAAATGAATGAGTTCTCTTAGCAGTCGAAAAGTTTAATATTTTGTGACAAAATGGAATTTTCATAAAATACTAAAATGAATGAGTTTTCTTTGTTTAAGTTTTAAGCTAATAGAGGACCGATAATTTCAATATTTTTATTTTTTAAAAATATTTTAAATACTGAAATGAACGAATTCTCTAAGCAGATAGTGTGTAAGCAGTCAGAGTGTTCAAACTTTTAATATTTTTTTAAGAGAAAATTGACGTTTAAGAATATGCTAAAATGAACGAGTTCTCTTTGTTTTCATTTTCTTGACATACATTTAATACTGAAAGGAATGAGTTCTCTAAGCAGATATTAGAAATGCAGTCAGAGTGTCTAAAATTTAAATAAATATATATATTATTTAAAATATATTTTATACTGAAATGAAAGAGTTATCTAAGTAGATAGTAGGTAAGCAAGTAGAGTGTCCATAATTTGATTATTTCGATGAATAAATTGTATTATTAGAATATAATCCAGAGTTAAATGAAATCCTCCTCTTTGGCTAGATGGTCAGCAAATTAAGTACCCACAATTTTTATGTTTCATTGAGCATATCAATTTTATTAATATATTCTATATTAAAATGAATACTAATAGTGATATACTGTCCAATAAACAGTATAGCTAAACAAATGCAACACATTGTTAGCAGAATAATCCAAGCTATATGCAGTTTACGCTGGATGACGACAAGTTAGTGTACAGGCCCAAGAGTCAACGAAGGTAGCAAAGTCACAACAAAATTCACCCAAGCCAATTTTTACATTGGCTCGTTAAACATATTAGAAATAATATTATTAGTTTAATTTTTCAGATATAAAATTAAACATTTGATTAGGCAAGACGTGCTTACGGTTGAAAAAATGTATTTGGCTTGGAAATTCAGACTAAAACGCATCAGTATTGGGCGTAAACATATCCATTTCGTTGGTTACATGGCTATCTTTTGGTGTAAAGTAACATACAGAGGAAAGCAGACAAAATTTGCTTCAAACTTAACATTAGTCAGACAACCAAGCAGCACTCTCTTAAAAAGACATTCTTGGCTTATACCGCAAGTATTCAACATGCTTATATAACAGTTTTTAGTAGCATGTTAATTATGGTACAACAAGTACTTTTCTGGCTAACACAGCAGCAATGCTGTGCAATTAAATAATGGGTTCATGTGCCATAAAAGCCTACATGAAAGTTTTGGTAAACCATAAAACAAACTTGTACAATATTTTATAGCAAATTGTATGCACATTAAAAATCCAATAATAATTATAGCAAAGCTCGCAAAATTATAAGTAGCAAGAAAAAAGTCTCGCTGCAGTTTTTATGGCAAACAAGTTATGGCTGGCGAACAGCAGGTCTACCAAGTTGTATAGCAAATGAAAGCTTTTTTCAAGCTTGCTATACAAAATTTATATTCGTTGAGTCTGAGCTAGAAAATTTTTTATAGCTGTTCTAAAAATGTGCTTTTATAGCTTCGAATTTATTCAATTGTGGGCTGTTACAATGCAGAAAATGCAGACTTTACAGGCTGCTCACATAGACAGCGCCGCAGAGTAATCAAACAATTTCGGACTTGTCAAAAATAATATTTTTGATAAGGGTACTTGTGACAGTGCTTAGGAATTTCTGATGCTGATTTATTGGCCTTTAATATAAAACGTGTTGAGCTAAAACTGTTTGTAAATTTGCTTGCAAGTAGGCGTGTCAGTTTTTTAAGGTTCTGTCGCTTTATCATGAACAGACTTTCAGGTATAGGCATTCAATTACAGTGGCGGTGGAACAGAGATTTCGGAGATGACATAAAATTCATTCGATCTAAGACCACTTGTAAAATTTGTTAACTAATTCATACGAATAGACAGCTGGGTAGTTTGACAGGCAGAATGATGTTCATGTCTAGCGAGCTCTAGCTGGAAAAATTGCATTTGCAAAATTTGTATGAAATTTTTTTTAATGCAAATATCTGATTATTAATGAAACATAGCTGAATTTAGAATTTGAAGGTTCATTTTATTTTATTATGGAGTTATTGGCTTGACCTCATCAGAACAGGGTAAAATTATAAACCGCTGCATCATTTTTGAGGTTATGGCTCGATACATTACGTAGCCGCAATGTACATCAAGCGGCAAGTGTACCTAAGCTTCGGCGTGGAATATATTTCGCAAAAGAAAGAAGAAAAAAAAAACATAATACTATTAATAATAATTACTGCAGTTAAATAAACATGGCAAGAGTAATAAATAAAAACATTGACTTTTAATCTAGCGCAGCAAAAATGCAAATCATGTAATAATAATTTTCAAAAGCTAAAAGGTCAAAATATAAATTGTAATATTATTTCGATCAAAACATAGCAAAATAAATAGTAAAAATAACAGTTACATCTGCAATTGCTGTTTATTATTTTGGGTAAATAAATTTGCAAATTAAAACAAAAAAACTAAATTGCTTTGGCATGCATTTTATTCGTAAAATAACAAGTAAACACACACACACATACACACACACATACATACATACATACATAATAGCCAATTGGCATGCAGTAAAAGTTGCAACTAGCCAGCCATCTTGCGCAACAACAACAACAGCAGCAGCTCACACTTTCGTTTATTCATCAGAATGGGGGGAAAATAAAAATTAAAACTAGAAAAAGTTTATTTGTTTTGGCTTTCAATTTTATTTATTTTTGTTTGCCTTTTTGTGGTACGCATCTGTCTGGGTGTATGTGTGTGTGTGTGTTGGTTCATGTATTTTTTATGGCTTCTTTTTTTCACAACAAACATTGTGCAAACTATTAGAGGAAACTGCAAGAAGCACAACAACAAGCAGCATTGCCAGTCAGGCAGTAAGCAGCGGCATCTGAAGCGCAGTCTAGTTGAGTTTTAGTGGAGTTTAGCTTGAGCTGCAGTTTGAATTTTATTTGTTTTGAAATTTACATACTACTCTGGCTCGTAGGCAACTGCTTTGCAGTTTATTTTAAAAGTTATTGCGCAAGCAGATAGAGTTAGAGCGTGTTGTTTTTGTCAAGATTAGCCCAAAGATTACAGGCCAAACTCAAATAGTGTAAGCAAAAATTGCCAACTGTTTACTTAGCTCCGATAAAACTCATAAGCCAGCAGCCGAGCGGCCTCACCCGCCCCTTGTCTGGCATGGACTGACGAAATGTGCAATGCCTGCAGGGCCATGCAGTGGCGTTACCAGTACGGCAGTATGTCGAGCCAAAAATGCTGCAATTTATAAAAACTTATCGATGTCATCAATCAACTTGACTTCAGCTGCCACACACATACACATATACACAGGCAAGCACAAAAGGCAGACAAGCGTACGAGTCGAGCATATGTCTGCCGCAAGTATTTGTCAGTCTAGCACTGCGTTCATGCGTGACAGTTAGTCATGATTGAACAGCACTGCCACTCAACGCATATAAATTTGTAAAAGAAATATAAATAACAGCTTGCAGCAGTTTGGCAACATTCTGCTTGCTAACAGCGAGGAAAATGGACAGACATGCATAATTTTCAGATAATATTCCAGCCATTTTCTGCTCCACCAAGGATATTCTACAGATAGTCTTCAGGTAATCTGACTGTCTACGCTATGCACAAGTCTTAAGATTCTTTAAAGGCAGTCATCAGACTATTACTAATCTATATGATCTAGTAGATGCTCGTCAGACTGT
>JBANCW010000133.1:0-24675 GCA_037040085.1 Colocasiomyia kotana | reverse complement strand
ATATATATATATATATATATATATATATATATATATATACATAATTGTATATAAACATACATATATATGTACGCGTTGGTGGCTGTGTGCTATATATATTTTACATATACTTGTATGCATATTTACATATGCACATAGACCACACTACAGTACTTTTGGTAAGTAAAGAAGCTGGACGAATTGGTGACAGCCACGGACGGTTTCTATCAATTCGGCCTGAAGTTGGTCTGCTAACTTCAACAGTTCGCACTTTCATACAGGAAGGTATTACAACGGAGTATGCTACCCAGGTTCTTGGAACAACATTAGAGAATGGCCTGGTGTATGCACAGTACTTAAAAAAAAGCTCACGCATTTTTGAAAACGGACATGTGACACCCTCTGTAGTCACAAGTTGGGTTGGTGAGGGAGATTCATCACAGACTCGTTTATATTTGCAAAACCACAACGATCTATTTAATGCAGATGCCGCAGATTGGCAGGATATTGATGATCATCTGGTTGCCGACCGTGGAGAGTTTGTTGGCAACACAGATTTTGTAAGTGTACTCAACGCAAATTCTCAAGAACTCTTTATGTCGGAAGTATATGGCAAGAAGTCAACCAAGACGAGCTCAACTTTAAGCTTACCTTTATCGATTGATAGTGAGCTTTCTATTGGGTTAAAACAACGAACGTATCATTTAGATGAAAGTACAGTTCGTGCAGTTAGCGACTTAGCTACATATACTATAAAGAACTATTTCGAGCCAAGTGGGTACATGTTGAATGGGGTCAATATTTCAGATGAACAAGTTAACTCTCCTGATGAGAAAGATGAAATCCGCTCTCCGAAAGTCTATTATCAACAACGTTTTAATGATCAGAGTGATCCGAATACACAAACTTCCCAAAAATTGCTACCGCTGCCAAAACGAGTTCTCTCTACTATCACTTATTATGGATTTGCAGATTTTACCACTGTTGTTGGGGACAGTGTTATTGTGTTTTCTCCGAGCACTTCACAATTTGATGGAAATTTTGGCCACGTCACATCTATCAAAGGAAAAGCAACTTTGACTGAAGGTTTCGAAAAAGAATTCTCTTCAACTAGTTTACCGGTAAAAGCATCTATAATAGTTACAAAGGTGTCAGAAGCCCCCCAAATAACGTATTCACCTGAGGTATCAACTTTTGATTTGAAAAGGGATAGCATAGACATAAGCAAAATTATTGATAACAGTGTTGTTGAAATTAAGACACCACAAATAGATGCAAATACATTAGATAGAACCATTGATGTCACTCCTATTCAAAACAAAACTTTAACTAGTCATATAAAAACAGCAAATTCTGGAAATGACGGGTCAATATACTCCCTTCCTACTGACGAGGAAATACTTCAAATTTATGCTTCTCTTTCCAAAGTTCAAGCTCAGGCAGAAACAAATCCCTTAAGCACAGCATTTTCATCTGAAACGAGTGCCGCTGTGGGAGTTGAAAATTCCCAAACACATTTGAAGTCGATTTTAGAAAATCACATTGGGGCTACGACAATATTTTTTGAAGATGATCCATTCGTTAACTTTGTAGAACCATCTGTAACACACTCGTCCTCAGCATTTTCGATTTCCTTGAATAAAACTAAACATATTTTTCAAAGTGATCTCGCTGAAACAATTACTGAACTAATTTCTACCATACCAAATGAATTTGATGACTTAACAACTATTTCAGATGAAGAGATCACAGATAATGTCACGGGGCCTGATCCTGTCGAGAATAAGCAAACAAAAATTTCCGATGAATTAGATAATTTAAATGTCCATAACTGTACGAATGTAGTGAACGTTTTCTCAACGGAACTTCCAAAAACTTCTACTTTATTTACTACAAAGATGTTGGGCGATCATACATTAATAGAGTCAAATATATTGTCAAGTTTGGAAACCACAAAATACTCTTGCATAAAAGGTATGAAATTATTACAATTAAATCAGCTTAATAATACTGAACAACCGCAAATAGATAATCCTATTAAGGCAGAAAAATCAAATCACATGGCTGTTAACTTTAGTTCAAAACCTTTGTTATTACCAACAACAGAAAAATCTACAGAATTTGATTATATAACTACTGAACTTATTGACGAGCAAAATGACAAACACAATGATTATGATAGTGACAGCGAAGATTTCGATATGGAAAGTGGATCTGGTGAATCTGATCTTATATTTAAAAAGTTTTTTACAACCTATACTTATTTGACTACATTTTTCCATGGGGATTCGACTACAGTGTCTAGTCACACTGAGATTGTCACAAATATTATAACATCTACAGTTAAAAGAGAATATGAATACGAAACTAATCCAACAAAAATTGTCAATCAAATAAATCAAAATAACTTCTCTGAAAATTCAGGTATAAAGGGAACAGCAACTGATTCAAAATATATGATTCCGAAAGAGCTTGCAAGCTTGTTAGTTGTTGAAGATTCTGATGCTACTGAAGAAATGGAAAAACATGCTATTTATAGTGCTAATGCTAGGTATAATACGAAATTGTTAGACGATTCTAAATACACAAAAACATTTTTTACGACGTACACATACTATACAACCATCTTTGAGGGTTCAGAAACAGAAGTCATTTCTCGCACTAAAGTATTTACCAACTATGAAACGGAAACGAAACAATTATCTGAAAACATCAAAATTGATGCAACATCAGTTACACAATCAGCATCTGCATTTAAGGATGCGATTCTTCAAACGCCCGACTCAACGGAAACACTTTTATTAGCTTCTGACAGCCTATTAAGTGATGCTGATAATGTAGATAAGAAAAATAGAGAAAACCACTCAACTTTGGTCACCGATGTACAATCGAGTAGATCAAATGAAAAACAACAGATAATAAACAAATATAATGACCCAATCGATGATCAAGTCAGTTCTGAGAGCAATATCGATGAAATTGTACCATCCGCCACGTTGCTGCTTCAGACAAGTTTTACAACGTTCACATTTTACACCACTATGTACTTAGGCGATGATGCGAATGTTATAAGCCGCCTTGAAACAATAACGAATGTGGTTACAGAAATATTACAACCATCAAAAACGTTGAGTATTGAGGAAGTTACTTTGCCAATTACTTATTTCACAACATTTACGTACTGGACTAAATTAGCAAAGGACGGAGAAATCACTACAATAAGCAGGGAAGAAACCATTTCGAATGTTATTGTACCTAATTCTGTTATTGATTTGTCAATTTCAACTGATTTATCGAATAACCCTTCAATTGACATACTGTCTGCATCATCGGTCTCAGAACATGCCAATGATCACAAAGCGTCCAGTCAATATAATGATAAAATGAATAAAATAAATATGAATACTACAAACATAAGTTTTAGTCCCACTGACTTAACTACTTACTATACCACTTATACATATTACACTACTTCCTACGAATCTAATGAAACAATAACAGATTCGCACTTTGAAACGGTCACAAGTGTTGTGACGCCAATAAACACATCTATTCCAGATGAAACTTCAATTGCAACTATACCACTTACCAGCATTGACCGTACTAAAGGTATCAGCAGTAGTACTTTGGAAAGTGCCATTAATGCATCTAGTTTGATTCTGTATGATTACAAGCAAATTAACGACGCTGAAGGAGTTAGTACACTATACTTTACAACTAAAGTCTATTTAGTTTTAGATGAGATCAATAACTCAATAGAGGTAACAAGTAGCACTTCTAGTTTATTCATTGACGAAATGAAAAAATCAAATCTGACTTCGCCAATTGCTAATGTCCCATCCGAAAACGGCGTAGTTCCACGACAATATAAAACAGGATTAGTTCGGTTAATTGAAGGTACTCGTATTGGAAATAATACAACAACTTTATATCAATCTAAAGTTATTGGAACAATAATTGATAATCGTTATGCACAGATAATTGAAAGTACCTCAAGTTTTCTATTTAAGACAACAGATTTGCAAATAACGCCAACCATTTCACCAAAAACTATTGACAACTCAATACTAATGACTAAAGATGTAAATCTATTGTCCGATAAATCCTTTGTAGAAAGTAGTATTATGGACGGATCTAGTGAAAGCACAGATTCTATGAGGGAAGAAGAATCTGATAAAGATAATAATCGAAAAAGCAGCAATGCACAGATACAATTTCAAGGAAAAAAACGAACATTTGCACCGGTTATAAGACCTTTTGCATCCCGTAATAGACCAACATTTGCGCCTAAGCAAAAAACGGCTAGTGCGAGTAGTGCTACAATTATATCACGAACTGACGTTACACCAACAATCACAGCGACACCCGCCCTCAAAACATTAGGTAAATACAATACATCGAAAAAAGGAGCAATTTCAAACTTCCCAATAAATCCAAACGAAAACATATCATCAAGGCGAACTTTCGGTAGGCCGAATAAATCATCTTTCAGTGCGTCCAATGAGTTAAGCAGCATTTCTCAAACAAATGTAGTTTTTACGCCTTCACGCAATCGATTCGCATCATCTTCACGCATAACTCCAAGCTTACGACGTATTAGTGCGTCTTTTAGACTGTCATCTGGGCTTAGTAACCGCTCTGTTTTTCCAAGCTCAAGTTTTATTAACTCTAGACTACGAATCAGACCAACAGGATCGGTAGACATAATCGCCAGTAATAGCGCAAAAGTTTCTAATGTGGATGATAGCGCTGAAGAAGAAAATTCTTCGCAAGAGCTTACCAGTGATGAGGAAGAGACAACTACAGAGAGTCCTAGACGTAGTCAAAATCCCTTATTACGCTTTCGGCGACCTATAAATCGTCCGAGCGGATTTTCTGTAAGTCCTCGTCCCACTGGCAGCACATTGGCTACTATATCGCCGAGAAAAAATCTCTTAACGCCACGTGTTAAAACTTCAACTACTACAAATTTTACAACAACAACATTAAAACCAAGCTCACGTGTATTTCAACGTCCTAGCAATTTTCAACCACGATCAAGACCACAAAGTAACCTTTTTCCACCGCGTGGGCTCTTCCAATCACAATCACAGCCTCAAACTGAAAATGTTGACAATACGAAAATAGACCAAGCTGGCAAGGAATTTGAAAATGACGCTGAATATGAAGATGATGATGCGGAAGTAGGTGATGCTGAAGCAAATCGTCGGAAGCGTTCAAATAATAAACTAAAAAAGTTAGAAAGTCATTCACGAGTGCGTCGCCAAGCAGAAATTGCGGAAAAGCAAATTTCAAATAGAAGTAGGTTTAGATTTCGACGACCCAAAATGTCCACACCATCAAGCATAGAAGCTGTAACTAAAAATATAGAAGAATCAAGCGAATTAACACCAAATCCTCGAAATAAAATTAATTCAAGATTTGGATCGAAGTACACAAACCCACAAACCCAAACAACAAGTTCTACTACTGGAGCAAGCATTAGATCCATTCGACCCACAAGGCCTACATCATCTCGTACTCAATTCACTCTTAGAGAAAAAGATAGCACTAATTCGAAGGGTCTTACTCGGCCTAGCTCATTTCGAAGACAACAAACATCATCTGTGTCACAAATACGACGAAATTCTGCCTCATCAAGTACTACTAACCGTCGACTTAAAAATTATATAGGGCATAATAGCAATACTAACAACAATATTGAAAATTCTGGATGGTCTTCAAGCTCGCGATCACGTAACAACAACTTGAATGGCTCTACGCGCAGTAGAGGGACTGTGCGTGGCAGAAACCGCAATGGTGAACTTTCAGATCCACTGGGAGGACAGTTAGGCAGTGCAACAATCACAGTTACATATAGTATTCCATCAGAAGTCAGTATTCCAGTCATCAACGGGCAAATAACAGAGTATAAAAATATTCTCACTGCAAAGACAAGTACCGAAGTAGTCGGACCAAATGAATATACCAATAGTATTGGAAACAATGGCCAAACAACATTATTTTTGAGTCGTGAAGATTCTAGTATCAACTTTTCTGGTGCAACAGAAATAACTAAATATCAGCTTCATGAGTCTACAACAACAACAGTCACATTTACACCAACTACTATTCGAGGTCGAAAAACTTCTTTTTCGCATATTCTGCCCTCTACGGTATATATGGTAGAAAATGTCGTATCTACAATACAACCACAAATCTCTGCAAATGCTCCACTCGCCAATATTCTTCTCTCGCAGTTGCTTTTGGGAAATATAAATTTGCCAGCAAATCAACTACTCGGTGGCTTAGGTGGACCAGCAGCAATTGCACTGATGCAACAAAATTCACCGATAGTCTCAAGCACGTCCATACAAATAACACCCGTCACTGAGTACCGCACTCACACGTCAACATATGTGACAACAATATTTGACGGAAAGTCCACTGTACTACCAGTAACTTTTCAAGGAAAGAAAATTTTTACTACAGTTTTTGACACTACAGCCCAAACAATAATCGCGACTGAATATTCTGTAGACACTATTTTGACAACTCCTACGCAAGCTCAGCAACAACACCAACTTCAATCGGCAGGACAGGCAGCACAGGTTAACAATCTGTTATTGCAGCAGCTGTTGCTTCAGCAACAGCAGTCACTATTGGAACAACCACAGCCTATTTCTCATACTGTAATGCAAGAATTTCAGATGGAAAATCTGCAGGATCTGGATGCGCATACAGGAAAAAGTGCTTTATTTAACAGAAACGTCGATAATATTGATCAAATCGATGAGTTAGTTCCAATTATAGATGGCGCACAACAAAGTAATGGAGTTCGCAAAAAATTGCGAAAGTCAGGCAAAGGCCATAAGAGGAACAAACAGCATCACAATGATCATGATCTTACATTTCCCAAAGATGACAGTAGTGTTATCACTTTATACGTCTCTGGACGCAGACCGGGTGAATTTAGCACTATACTGTCAACTTTACAGAATAGCTTTCACCATCCAACATCGCTTCACAAGAGGCAGGTGTATCATCCTCATACGCATAATTCAGAAGCCACCGTTGCACTGAATGGACCTCAGGACCTTTATATATCGGAGGGCAGTGAAAATGTGCAACAATATCTATCTCCTGTTGATAATATTTTAAAAGTAAGCGAATTTCAAGCAAATTATATAAGCGGAACAATAACTGAAATAGAGAAAAATGCACTTGCAGTCGAATCTGGTGATTTGAAGATTCAGACAACTTCATTGGAGAGTATTGTTGGTGATGTAGATTTGTGGTACACCAAATCAACAAAGCAGTTACGTGTGCTGCCATCAGCATTAGTTTCTAACACATATGTGACTATAAATAGCAATAGTTCAGTACATTTTTTTGTATAACTGTCCCAACTTCAGCTGCACAAGTATTCAAACATCTATATTATATCCAAAGCATCCCAATCCAATATTTCTATATAAATTATACAATCGTAGAAGGAAACATGCAAATATCCAAACAAATTTAAACCTTACGATTGCACATAAGGATGCACTCACCACCCACGAAAAGTATTTGTACGTCGTAAAACATTGAATAATGCCCCTCAACCACTAGTCAGTAACAACTATAGAAAAAGTAATGATAGCGGCAATCGGCAACCACAGCTGTTAAGCTCACAGCCAAAGAAACATCATGTTGTTATATTCAAATATAGGATTCTAAAAAATGCAACAATATCAAGTCCAGAAAGAGTAAAAATAGGAATAGAAACAAAAGCTGAAACAACAATGCCACCCATATTAAAAATAAATACTAAAGTTGTGCTGCCACCGATTTTACAAAATGCAGAGTCTGTTAAAACGCTTAATCAAAATATATTAATAAATACGATGCCTGAGGTGCGTCGAAAAAAACTACGCAAGCAACGGAAGTTTCAAAACATTAGGATAAGATATCGTGTCATGAATCAGTCTGATTTGATGCCAATTGGTATGGCCAGTCATGACGAGCATTTTCTATCTATGACTTTATCCAGCAAATTGGTCTCTCGCACATATACATATATCAATCAACATGAGATTCAAACAACTTAAAGTTTCATTTGGAGTAGCACTCAGATAGTGCCACTTATACTTACCATAGTAAATAGCACTACCCAAGAGGCCCAACAAATTAGAGGGTTCTACCTATTGATAATTGGTATATATAAGTGTATATATATAAATGTGTCAACAAGCATGCACGCACACATGCAGAAATATTTTGTCTATGTACGCATTTTATACAAATTATATACAAAAGCAATATTTTTCTCAATTGTAGATTGAATGTGAATTGTAGGTGATTGATCAACTATTTTAAATAAATACATATATAAAAATTCTAATAAACAAACGAAAATATGTTTTAGTTTATACATACGCATGTAAATTGTAATAAATATAAAATACAAATGCAAAAAAAAAAAAAAACACATATAAGAACGTATAATCACATGTACATACTTTTATGCACGGGTATGTACCTGCATACATCAATTTAATTCCACAATGTTAATCGGCATCTTATATTCAGGATGATTTTTGTCAGGTTTCAAACTAAAAGTATATGTACTACATATATACATACATATGAATGTACATACTTTATTTATTGTACATATTTATTTATTGTACATGTGTATAGAGATAATTATAAAGAGAATTCTACTTAAAAAGATATAAGGATTTAGAAGTCAATTCTACAGGCGTCTTATGGTCTGATGAAGATAACGGGATCGAGTTTGATACTCTATGTGTTGTTTCCTCTATTTGTAGCCTTATATTGAAGGAAGCGTGGTGGATAACATAAAATCTATGCCGTTATGACAGCATGAGTAAGAGAGTCAATTTAGCAATGTCTTTTCGTCTGTCTCTTCGTGTAACCATGTAGATCTTTGAGACTAGCTAAAAAATACATTTTGTTTATTTCGAACTTTGGACATTTGCTCCTAGGCTTTTTCCCCTCCATTTTTTAGCAAAAACGCTGTAACTGCAATTGAGGTATCTGTCATCTACAAAATAACATTAAAAATTTATTTTAATTTTAATTTTATTCTAATATTAATGATAAAAATTTAAAAAACTCGTCTTGTTGGAAGTAGAAATCAGACCCTATTCCAAGTTTCCCGCTATCGCTATCCTTCAAATTTCTTTTAATTATATCAATATACTTATACTGGTCCATCACGCCATCGATAAATTATAAGTTTCCAATGCCCGGCAGCCATACAACCCCAAACCATAAGGCCACCACCGGTGTGCTTTACAGTTTTTCGTGTATTTTTCGGGTTGAGTGCTTCCGTAGGTCTTCTCCAAACCCGAAGACGCCCGTCCCAGCCAAAAATATTATATTTTGATTCATCTGAGAAGATTACCTTACACCAAAAATCAACTGGCTTGTCTACGTATGTCTTAGCAAAGTCTAAACGCTTTTTACGATTTTTTAAATTTACATATGGCTTCATGCGAGGAGTACATGACTTAAGGTTGTATGTCTTTATGGCTCTACGAATGGTTTCCGGGTGTACATCCTTCTGAATATTCTTATTAATCTCTGACGCTATCTGTACTGCGCTACTAAATTTATCCTTTTCTACCAAATGTTTTATTTGGCGCTTGTCGTGATCCGCAAGTGCAGATGGTCGGCCATGTCTGGTATTATTTTTGATGCGTCCTTCGTATTTAAAACGGCTAATGACTGTTTATATCGACGACTTGCTTCTGGACATTATTTTGGCGATCTCCGTATAAGATTTTTGCTCCTTTGTGTGCAGATTCAAGATCCGCGCACGTTCTTCGAGGGATAACTCCTTACACGACTTTTTTAATATTAAAATTGCAAATTTTGGCCAACTCAAGCAATGCGCACAAATTATTATGTATTTGGCCATTCTTGCACACATATTTCAGAAATCCCCGTAATTAAAAAAAAAAAAAAAAAAAAAAAATAACATAACAGGCAGTGCAAGAAACAAAGAGTACGTGGTCTTTTGTGGACGCAAATATTTAAGTATTTTTAAATTTTTACTATTAGTATTAAAATAAAATTATAATGAATTTTTAATGTTATTTTGTAGATGACAGATACCTCTTATTATATATAATACATTTCGTAGCTATTCGTAAACATACACATATGTATATATGCACATATTTATGACGCACTATGATTGACATTACTTTGTAAGTACATTTGGTAACAAAATTTATATATTAATAAAAATTAAAATAAAAACACATATCTTACTGAAATTGGAAACATGAACGAAATTTAATTGTTAGCTTGCGAATTTTACATAAATCGACCGAAGTAGTTATTACACCAAAATCGTACATACATCCATTCGATCCACGATAATCGCATTTTGCATTCGGATTTTAAGTCCTGCTTTTAATGTACATAAAGTACAAGAATTACATATGTAATAATTTACCAGTGCTATATATGAACATTTTAAGTATTTAAATTTAAAAAACCTTTATGTCACACGTAGTACTAGAAAAAATTTTCTGACTCCTACGTCAGCGTATCAATATTTTTCAGCTGTTTTGATTCAACTTTTCACGGAACCAATGAATCCATTGTATTTTAAAAAGGATCCCACTAAAAAAACAGTGTGTAGAATTGTGCAATGTATTTTAGTATTACAGCATTGCAATCTCTAATTTGGATGAGAATGAGTAAGTCTACTAAGTTTCATGTTTTCAAGCTGAATCGTATACATGTTGAGTATGAACATCATTTGCTGAGGTACATATCATCGGCTGGTTAATAATTAGTCAATGTCCATATTTTTATCATGGAACAAATCTAGGCTGCACACACTATATTAACCGCACTCGGACGGATAAAAAATTTGACATGAAATAACAAATCAAATGAAATTTTTTCTCGATTCCAGTTCGCATAGCTGAGTACCTAGCTGGCTAGGTAGGTATTATCTACTGAGCTGCCTCATTTTGTACAAAAGCCTGTATATATTATATATATAACTAAAATATATTTACTTTACCTAGTACTTAACTATTTATAATTGATACAAATGTTACATCTGGTATTAAGAGCAGTCAGTCAAAAAAAATAATAATAATAAATAAATAAAATATTTAAGATTGTGCGATTCGAGGAAAACATTTTTTTTTTTTTTTTTTTTTTTTTTGAAATTCAACTTAATTAAGAAATCAACATGTTAAACTTTTAAAAGTAGTGATATTCGTTTGCAATTGAATTGAAAACCACCTATTTAAAAATTCAAATTATAATAATGTTAATGAAAATAAAGTAAGTTGTAATTGCTACTTATGCAAATTTGCTGCTGTGTGCGATTGCTACAAATTTAGTGAATGTCAAAATTTTCTAAATTCAAAATCAATAATACTGCTCAAATGATTTTACAAAAAGGGAACTTGAAATTTTTACGATTATTTATGCTGAAAAACGTTATCGTTAACAAGGGGATCTTCTTTCTGTTACATATCTTTACACATAAATAATATAATAAGAATAAGAATTGAAAATGATTTCTTCGTATTGCACAGTATTAAACGTGTATCATATACTTGTACTTGCTCCATGTTACTATTTTTCGTATGAGTGTCCGGTGAAATGCTAGTTTTATTTTATCGTATGTGAGAAAAACGCTATGAGAAAATAGTTGAAGTTTGACGATAGAAGGCTATGATACGATAATGACGTTGTTGATTGGTCATTCCGTTTTCGTAGGCGTTGTAACTTGTTTCAATTCCGTCAATGATTATTTTCCATAATCGATTTAGGCATCAACAACACAGATGCGAAACAAGGCACTACATACAAAATCAGCGATCTCATCAACACAAGGTACCATAGTTCTTCAATGAGAGATATGAATTTGACCGATAATACGCTAATAATGTTTATCTTTATCCGCCGATAAAAGCCTTGATGGAGCTAGGTATAATCTTGCAACGCATGTTATGTCAAATGGAGTGGAATTGATTATCGCAAGCGACAAGGTGAAACATGTCGATAAGCAAAATTCTTTATCTGTTAAATCCACTAATCAATTGAAAGACTCGCTTCAGACCCCTAAGCCAGTAACACTTGCTCCAAGTACATTGAAGAACCACATGATATTGGCAGGATACTCTGCTAATCAGGTAATTGATATTATGAACATTTTAAGCAGTTATCAACGCCCATAAAAAAGTCGCACTTACATTTTTTTTCATTTGCTTATCTGTTATGTTAAGATAATATATTTTGTATTACTTTAACCATAGAAAAACAGTACGATACTTATTAACGGAAACAAATTAATAACGAAAACATGCCTGACAACCTATACATATCACACCGCATATTTAGCAAGCGATAGCCCTCCACTGGCAGACGAAATAGTCAATAACGCATTGCATAGTAATAGTACTTTCATGGTATGTATATATAAGCAGTTATAAGTAGAAAAGGCTGCAACTCAGATAAAAAAAAAACGGAACCAAAATTTCTATGAATAAAACAAGCACTGACATAACTTAAATATGACTTTTTGACCCATTTTCATAGTTATGGCTGTGCATTAGGCATCAGTTATAAATGCTTTCTACACACATATGTACCAATATCTTCCGACATGATGACTATCAATGTCAATTATCAGCGTAATTTTTTGTGCTGTTGGAAACACGGAGCACCAGAGAGTATACAGAAACCAAAAATAATCCTTCGACATAATTAGTTTTTTTTAATTTCGCCATAAATTTTTTTTTTATTTTAACTGAGGGGCAGCCATAACAATTTAATGTTATTCAAAGTTCGTAAATTATATATGCATATATTACTCTGATTACAATTTAGTTTTCTGGGCAAGACGGTGCGATACCCCTCTTATCAAATAACTACGGAAAAAATTCGCTTACCTATTTGGATGATGACAATTTCGTTTTGCAATCTTCTGAAGAGTCGACATTGACATATGATATGAGCTCATATTATAATCGATTGCAACCCAACAGGCCAAATATACTTGGAATTACTGAAAATCTCCCTGAACGAAACTCATCAGATCTTAAATCAAACCATGTTTTTGATATAGACGAAAGTAGTCCAGTCACGACGCCGATCGATGTGACCATTTATGCTACCAAAACGCTCATGACAACATATACATATTTATTGACGACTCCATTACAGGCCTCGCTAGGGATAATATCCGAAGACGCTCTTAACGAGGTCTCTGGTGTTGATACATCATACATCAACCGGTATACTACAGCAGTATTTGAAAACACAATTACCGATATTGCTCCTAACTCGTTATTAAGGCCGGAGTTTTTGTCAAAATTGCGTTCAGAGTTAGTTTACACAAAAGGAACGAACCGTCATATTATATCAGTAGTCACATTACTCGGCGGTGAAATTTTACAAGTTACTGCTAATATGCTAAAACCATCCTTATCCATACAACCATTATACGTAGGTCAAACAACTACTGTGGAATTGCGGCCGTCATCAAATCAAATAATACTCAAAAATAAATTAGAAAATATAAAATCAAGCATTTCTAATCAGGACCAGGTAATAGGTACAAAAAAATATACAAACCTAGCTTATGGAAGTCAATCGGGATTAGTATCATCAAATGACACAAGTGTTTTTGAATCTGAGAACAATATTGAATTCATTACACCAATATCATCATCAGAAAATGTAAATAATGAAGCCAATACTGTTGTTGGTGGAATCGTCCCACAGCTCACATCGTCAGAAAATAATCAGTTTATTGACTCATTCAACTTTCAACAATTTCGACCAGTATTAAATGCTATGGCAAACCTACTCAAAAAAAAATTCATCAATAATGATCAAAATGAAGATCAGGTACAATATCTTGCAGGAAAGCCAGTTAATGGTAATTTAGAAAACAGTAAAACTACATTAGTGGCTGAAAAACCAATTTATATCCCGATCCAGGGAATATCAGATATAAAGCAATTTAGTAATGACACATATACAAATAATAATCTACTACAAGATGCAAATAATAACAAGATATCCGCCCATAGTTTGCATATACGGCCACCAGAAGTTAATCTTACAAACCTTATGAGAGGAGAAAACTGGCTGCAAGAGACTTATATTGAAAAGCCTTTCCCGCAGTCTTCCGAAAATGTACTGAGTTTTCCGGCCATACCGATTCGACCAGGTGAAATAATAAATACAAACGCGGACGTTATTATTGGCAAACCCAATGGTATTCAACAATACCCAAAATCGACTTCCTCTGTTAGGTCGAACCACAATCTGCAGACCACATGGACTCCTAACCAGAATGAGCCAATTCGAGCTGCAACATTAGATAATAGTGGACAAGAATTAAGGAAAAAAACTTGGGCTTCTTTTGCACCACCATCATCACGCATAATACCGCATGGCTCTCCTTATGACTTAGATTCCATAGTTGGAAATAGTTCAATACATACAAATTATGATAATATTCTACATCCACCGCTACGACCTTTACGTCGGCCACCAATAGTCCGAAAACCAGTTTCAGCCGCAGGATCCCCACTGCCATTATTAATACCCAATACCTCGCCAATACATTTGCATCCATACTCCCACGCACCGTACATCAGAGAAGAGCCATCTTCACAAAATGAACAGCTGCACATTTTAAATTCGGAGTTAAATAAAAACGAAATTATTGAAATAAAACGCATTCCTCACATATTTAGTACTAATTTGCCACCGATATCAAAATTACCTGATATGTATAATCAGCCACACATACAAGCGTATTCGCAAAGATATCAAAGACCAGCTATAGCAACATATGGCTCCATTCCATCATTTCATTCGATGCAACATCATGTAAGCCTTAAAAATAAAGCCATTAGCCATGTTATCCAGATGAACGCTCCGCCCATAACGTTTAGAACGGAACCGGATGAGTTTCCTGTTCCTACGGCTATAAAAGGACAAATCCCTTCACCAATTATGCCATCGGTGAAAGTACCGATTAATAAGGCTAATGTCCACGTACGTTTGACACCTCATAATAATGGCTTATCTCTTATGTCGCTTTCATATGAAATGAATAACAAAGATGGCGTTCCAGCAACTAACCCACTAGTTCATTCCATTGGTGTACATAAGCATATAAAAAGTGCTAACCGTGTTACTGTGCCAAAATTACGTGCAGGTCCCCCCAACAATAATCCTGTTATCAGAACCAATAATTTAGAGAAAATACATATAACTAACTCCAATGTGAAACATAAAATAAATAATATGTCTAGTGAATTGGGAGGTATTAACGACTATACTAAATATAACAGCACTACTACTGGAACTAAAACAACCAATGGACAATTAAATCATTCGTTTAGTGAAGAATCTCCACATGGATCATATAAAATCATTAATAACCTTAACAAAACCAAAAATAATTATAATGATAATATTCCAAAGGATCAGAAAATAGCATACACAGCACATAAGTTACAAATTTCTAACTCGATGCCAGATAGTGATATAGATAGTGCGGCAAATATAGTCAATTATTCTTCAATTAAAATTGATTCACAAGAACTTGGCAATAACCGAAAGGCAGTTGATAATGGGGTACAATCCTTAAGCGAATTTTCGCCTTGGAACCAGAGTTCTCTTTTCGTTAGACCAAATCGAAATCAGTCAGAAAACTCATTAGTATCGTCCACTTTGGGATTTAATAATAAAAAGCTATTATTTATTACTAAAGGTGACCATTTAAGGCTAAAACCAACAGAAACGTTTAAGGGTATCAGTAGCACTATGGCGACAAGGCAATCAACCATAATTTCTATGGTTACTGATACATTTTTTGGTACTCTTCCGACCACCTACTCTATGTCTATAGTTCCACTACCTACTACCCTGGCATCGAAGATACAATTGCATAGTGTGGGATATGAACCACCACTATCTTCATTGTATCCGACAGCATCAGTTGTTAACATGAACCCAACTTTTGTAACACGTACTACCGATATTAACACACTATCAGCAATAAACAGTAATAGTTTGGGCACGCAGTCAACCTCTACCTCAAAAGCAGTATATAACAAACACAATCCTAATGATTTGTCAGTGTCGCCAATGTATAAAAATTCCACACAGTCAAAAAGCAGCTTATCAATATTCAATCACACATTTAAAAAGAGCTCAACTATTTCAAAAGTCTTTGAAAATAATAAACACCTACTGCAAGTAACCACACAAATCATAACGAAACCTTTTGTTGATATGTTACCTAAAGAAAGCGAAATAGTCTTAGATCCTACCACTTATATTACATCTTATAGAAAAAACAAACCGCTACCAACTTTAACCTTTCCCTCCGATTCATATTCATCGGAACTAACTTTGGCACCAACGAAAATTGCGAAACCAGTAATTGAAGGACCAAAAACGTTTTCTATATATGTCAACGCTGAAAATGATTTACATAGTACAGCATTTCTGCCCTTGGAATCTTCAGAGTCCGCCGTTGCGGGGGAGAAAGTTGCAAAACATACAAGTGCAACCGGTCCAATTACTATTTCAACTTCTACTGACGAGGAAAGCAGCCTTATTATCTTGCCGCAATTGCTTAGCAAGCAACCTGTCAAAGATAGTCGACAAAGACCAAATAAAAGCAAACAAAATAACCCCAATTTCGGGTTGTCGATATTGCAGCAAACATATCTCTCCAGCAAAAATATACTTGCAATACCCCAGCAAAATCAAGGTTATTCTGAAACTTCGTTACAAAAACTAATAAAACCAACAATTTTGCTACCTCATAAGACAAAAATGATTGATCAAGAAGAACAAAATGAAAAAAGTCTACCATTCATGCCAAAAGAGAAACCGTTTCTTTTTGAGCAAACGCAAACAGGAATTAAGTCAGATACACTAAATTTGAATGATAATATCCTACCATCTACTGTCATCCCGAATAATCAACGTGGCTCAGCTATTTCTGTGAAATTTGATAAAAGTCAGATTCAAAGCCCTTTACAAAATGAACGAGAATCAACCAAAAATGGAAAACTTTCCTTAATAGATATAAGAAAAACAGAGTTAAATCAGTTAAAAAAAGATGATAGGCTTCTTAAGTCGATAGATAAAAATACTGTCGAGCATCCGACAAACTTTTTAATGGTAGCTAGTAATATTCGCAAAGTTGATAATAGTAAGAAAGTGGTAGAGCTCCCAGATCCATTGAACTATGATTCGAATTTGTCATTTGGTTCTGCTACGCTTGATGAACAGATTTCTGTTCCACCTGATGCAAGCACTATACTTCTCGGTGAAGTAATTCTACCGAAGTCTCCTAAAATCAAAAATAGTGAGGAACCTGATCTATCTTGCAATCCGCTCTGCAAGATTAACAAGAATGAGATTTGCGCCACTACAGAGGCTATACCTGAAGCTCATTGCCAGTGTCGTCCCGGTTTTGCGAGAATGTTTCCTGACCGTCCATGTAAACGTAAGGTTCTTTTACTTAAGATAAACAGCACATTTGCTTATTTTATTGCTTACAGCTACATACACATATGAAATGAGAATTTATACAAATCGAGTGGGAAACTATTTAATGGAATTTAACGCTGAACCGAACAGGAATTTTTCGAATAATTTTCGACATTTCAGCCCGATAATCCTAGATGCCGTTGACCGGATGGTAATGCAATCTGATTTTCGGGATATTTATCATGGCGTTCAACTAAAGACCTTGAACATTGACCAGGACAATGGAGTTATTGGTCATTTTTTATTACAGGTAAATAATTGATTAATGGCACCAATTATATGTCGTATATGTATATACATACATACACATACATACATACATAAATACTATATATTTATATATATATATATATATAAAACACAAATGCACACTTTATATCCTGCTTATGTATTTTTACGTTCGAATAGCTATCTGAAAACAGTGATGAAAAACGTTTGGAAGCTGTCTTAAAGAAGTACCTACGTCTTAGTAACTATAGCATTGGCGGAACCGAACTGTATGCGTCTAAAAATCTATTTGATCGCGTTCTGACTATAACAGGTATATCTATGTGTATCCATTAAAAATAATTTGTTCAATTTATTATAATTTATTTAGATTTTAACGAATGTGAAAACGAAAATTTTCATGATTGTTCATCCGATGGTAATTGCTTCAATTTGGTGGGCACATACACCTGCAGCTGCTGCGAGGGATTTGCCGACCTCTCCGAAAGCTCCATTTATCCAGGACGTCAATGTTCCAGCCAATTGATTGGTTGTGAAAAATGTAATTACAATGGAAATTGTATCGCTTCAAATATGCGGACCGATATGAAACTCTGCGAATGCTTTTCATGGCATGCAGGTGCAACATGCCAGCTGAACCTAAAAATTTTGTTGATATGCCTTCTCACTCTTGGTACTATCCTGATTTCACTACTACTATCATGTATTTTGCTGCATGCTAAGCGGAGAGTGCCTAGAATACCGAATGCAAATCCCATATTTGTAACGTCCAGTTTCCATCCTAGTTTATTGTCCTCAGCAGCCCAAAAGCCGCAGTTGTCGGCCTCGCTGATTCGAAGATGCAGCATTGAACGGCATGCTATTATAAAGGACTCTAGTAGTGAATCTAGTCATAGTTCTGGCTCATATATACTGAAGGTATTTAATCATATGAAAAGCAGTTATTTCTTAGTCAATAAGTTAGTATGTAGTGTAATAAACACTTATCAATAACCACTTATCATTTAGAAAACAATCGATGTTAGTGATAAAGGAAAAGAAATAGCGACAGAGCTTGCTTCTATTAACTGTAGCATAAATAAAATGAAAGGAATACTTGCTTCGAATAAATACAATGAGCTTGGAATTTCTGGGACAATGGACGAGCGAATGCTACAGTTGCATATAAATCATTCTAACCTGAGTGTAATGGAAGTTGCCGCTCCTGAACAGACTGACCGATCACTGACAGTTATGATACCACGCGCAAAATATTATCACCCATCGGTGTTTCCACAAACTCAATTTTTACGTCACGGACTCACCATGGAAAAGATTAATAAGCCGAGGCAACCACAAGAGGAAGTTACACCAATAGGAGCACTAGTATCTGCAGGGTTTGAAGTATCAGCAATTGTAACTGATCCTCTTAATAATTCGAAATTTCACAAAATCTGCGAGACTACAGAAAGTGAAGAAGAAATTTCTAGTCCAACTAATATCCAACAGGAGCTTAAACGAAAAATCAAAACCGGCTTTGAATCCATATTTCATTCAGTAAAGTAAGTACGAGTATACCAATGAGTCCAAAAGAGTCCATATAAGCACATCGATCTCAGAAATTATATGAACTAGAATTATCAAATCCAGGGACAATACGAACTTGTCTCAAACCTTGGATATCTCCCGCCTCCGCAATTGACACGCGCATTTTTTCAGACGCTTATAAGGCATTCATAGAATTGATACTACCCACTTTTTTAAAATTCACATTTTTCAATGGGAATTGAACAATAGAGTAATGATGTAATAGTTAAGGTGCTAGAATGAATGCGCAAATTTCTTCATCTCGCCTCAAGCCCCAAAAAACTTTCATTGCAGAAACGCCAACTTTGATAATTTGACTAAGTACATAATTATACAAATGATGATTAGAAATAAATTTAAATAGACCCCTCAAAATCCAGCAATTAATTTTAGCGCATAAGTCTTGTAGTTTTTATCACATCTTAGCAAGTAGAAATTAATATTGAATTCTCTGTTATCAACATTATGTCTATTCTGTTGACGCTAAGGAAGTTTTTGAGTGCTCATTGATACTGATCAGCCCTTATGCGATCCATAATCCGATTTTAAGCCGCAAGATAAGTTTCTGAACCAAGTCACGAAGACTCCATCGTTTCCTGTATGAGTTGGGATCATCCTTTAACATCGGCAATGGAAATAAATAAAAAAATTTTAAGTACTTTCTGTAGCTAAATGGTTTGTTTTGTTACGGATTGGCAATCCGTCTCTCTGTAATCTTACAGCTGGCTTTAACTTCTTGCTCACTTAGCAGCCTTTAATGCTACAGGCATGATTTTCACCACAATTGACGCATATATGCACTCTGCAACATTTGGAGTCTGCTGGAGGTTAACGTAAAGCATGTTCTGTTTTATTTTGGTGTTCATTAATTAATCGTTATCATCTACGTTTATTTGGATATTGAACTGTAAATCCCTAATCAGCGAAGGTAATGTTTGGGTAAATTAGGATGTCTTTCTTTTCAGATTAATCTACAAGGTTTGTTTTCCCGTAGCTGATGGTACCAAAATTCGCAATTTTGTTTTGCTAAAATGTCAACCACGGCTTGGAATGTACAGGACGAATTTTGATGTTATATGTCATACTCGTCAAATGATATAACAGAATTTAGCACCTGCTCCAGTTTATCCATTTTATTAACTTATGGCACGCAAATAGCTGGAGGCTTAGGTGTTATACTCCTGACTGCCATAGGTTGGTTGCTGTCTTCCAATTGATTTCCATTATCCATATCCATTACATAATCTGCTTCTTCAGCTAGAGCTGTAAAGCTATTGTCAGGAACAGAACAACTAATCGCAATATGCTCATTACACTTATGATTTGTAAGCACACAATGCACCTGTTAAAACCCGCAGTATTGCTTTCATATCTTGTCTTATCTACGCTTACACTGTACTACTGATCTTACTATACTTATGATCTCACTGACTGCTACCGTTGCTAACTGTGGTGGCGCATTCACTCTCAAGTGACTAGCGACAATAAACGGTTGTATTACAGATTAGTCTTTTTTTAAATTGATACCAAGTGATTCAAATCCAGGTGCTATTCGCCATACTGCCCACCATTTTTCTCTGTCTTTTTGATGTTCTGCCAATAATTTAGATCGCTTGAGAATTGCAGTGTCTGCAAGTAATTAATCCCGTTTATTGATATGTCTAATGTATATAGGACGAAAAGTTTTGGTCCAAGGACATTGTCCTGTGGATCTCCAGCATCTATCGGGCGATCAGTAGATGTGTTGCACGTCACCGCAAACTTTCTCAAGATAAAGGACTCTAGTAGTTTGTGGGTAATGCAAAGTAATAATAGTACTTTAATTTTGCGTGTGAGGCCATCCAAACAGATACGGTCGAGAATTATAGACGTTTCTAATTTCTATCGATGTTCGGTTAACTTCTTATTTTGGTGTTGAGGCACGATGTTATTAGAGTCCATTTATAGCCGGATTAGGAAAAGAAGAATATTTCAAACAGCTCTGAGATGTATGATAGAAGACTTATTGGCCTATGCGATGAGTGAAATGTTTGCCAAGTTTTGAGATCATTACAAATGAAGACTTTTTCCAGTACTGGGGATAGTACCGGATTATGATTGCATTATAAAGCAATCAATTATCATTTTTGAAATAGTCACTTAGATTAAGTTCTTCGTTAATTATTTTGTCGACTTCATTCACTCGGAATTCAAGTGGAATAGTTTGAGTGTTTTCTGTTGTTTAAGTAAACGTTCGAAAGCTGAAAAACGACATGCAAGTGAGCAGCAAATATGGCAGAATTTTCCTCGTCACTTCCAGCCCACTTGTCTGTCTGGGTGCATATTCGCATTGTTATGTGCGTTGGTGCGTTGAGACCAGAGATTGCTCACTATTGTAAATTGAAGGTTGGGCGAAGGTTTTACAATATACTGATGTTTAGAGTGCTCGTCTTTCCATTCAAGAGCTTTACGCAGTGTGCATGTGGCCTTTTTTAAGCGTTGTTTGGCATTGGGCGACATGTAAATCTACCATTCTCTCCTATCATCCTTTTTCAGTTACAATCTGTTTTATTTTTCATTTGGCTAATAAATATGTGAACTTAAGTGTGGTATGGCTATTTGTTTTGGATTTGTGAGATGATTACCCTCATCAGCTTGCGACTTTTGATGGCCATAAAATAGTACTGGCCTGTCAGGGTCTCGGATGATACTTGAGTGCGTGGTTTATTTTTGGTGAATGCAAATTCAATCAGATTGGGTAATTTGTTTTGTTCAGTTGGCCAGTATGTCTGCCCGAGAAGATCAGTATGTGTGCTTCACATTATAGTCGTCAGCTGCTACAAATCTACTACCCAGCGAACTATAAAAATACGTGCAAGTAACTTGTATATAAATATAATATTTATATATATGTATTTAAGATTATCAACATGTATTTTTAGATCGGGCGACGTGAGGTCTATAAACGAAACTGTAATCCAAACAAAAACGAAGCCGTTGCATCTATGCATTGACACTCTTACTCAGGCCAATACGAATGATGTAAGTATTTCTGAAAATTATTTATGTTTCGGTCACTTAAATATTTAGTTGATTTAAGGTCGGGTCAATTTATCAAAATTGATAAACTATTTAATAAGAATACAACACATAATAGAAAGCATTGAGCAGATTATCTGTATAACCACTAAGCATACAATACAATACATACATACAATATAAACAGTTTGAACACTCTATGTATTGTGTGCTTAGTTGCAAACAGTATGAAATGACTATGGGTGGAAAAAGAAGAGGACTTTTTTTGTGTTAACATCTGTTAAGCATAGTGACCTTGGGGAGTAAAAAACCCAATAATAATATATGAATAGGAGGAGATAGTTAAAAAAAATGGTTTTTATTTTAAATATGCCTTAGTAGCTAAAAATTACGACAAATTGATTTAGGCAGTCGTTGCTAATCATCTGTAAAATGTTTCCATATATTTCAACGCTAATTCTAATTCTCTCTAAACTATATTAAATAATAAAATATAATTATTCAAACATCTTTACATATATGTACATATTGTCCTATCAATCATTTTCTATCATAATCATAATTTAATTTCAAGGAAGCAAATACGATGGCCGAAAGAGATATAGGTTCCACATTTCTGCTGCCCCACACACACTTGTACAAGCCTGATAAGGTAAGTATTACAAAAATGCTTAATGTTTGCTTTTACATTATTTTTTACGATCCTGCAGCATGACAGCGACTTCTCCGGATTTGAATCAATCTAATTATTGAATCTTGTAAACACAACTATATAGTTTATACCGATATACTACGGAGATTAATGTATTTACTATTTATATTACCAGTTACCTTAACTTGTCATCCAACCAGTACTACAATCTCTTATGTCAATAGATTCTTGTGCCAGTTGCCGTATTTGTAAGATAAAATATATATATATCGTACATATTTATATATATATATATATATATATGCCTAATTATAAAATGATTGTAGATCGTTAGGTTTTATGAAAGACATTAAAGAAACTTGAAGACGCTTTCATCTTTATTTATCATACTTATTGAGACGCTGTTGTCGGGTATGACGGATTGTATAGCACCCTACACATAAATACCGCTGTATTACTTACATTTTTCTTACAATTTAAAAGATTTTAACTAAAATGTAGATTTGCCAAGGACAGACAAGTTTTCCCTGTACTTTAAACGCATGGAAATTTTAATTTTAATGCAAATAAATGTTCATTTCTTAAGAAATAAACACTTTTAATTAATACATTTTCTCTGAGAATATAAATATTTGATTTTTTTATATTTCTAGTTATGGAATCAGAGGCCCTCAGCTCTATAGATTTGTGTGTTTTTTGTGATACTTTTCTTGTTGCTGTGTTTCTATATAAATATATGTGTTATGTATATAATATTGTTATATAAGTAAGAGTAGCTTTCTTAATTTAGATAAGTTTATTTATTCTTTAATGTAGTGATATAAGTTGTAAGTCAGTTGCTTATGGAGTCTGCTAGCTGCCATATAGCAGTGCATCGGCAGTGGCATCACTGGATCGAATTCTGAGCGACCGATTTGAATGCGACATGAGAGACGAGGGGTTACAAATAAATCTACTTGCAGAAACTGAAATTTTTAGAGTGTCCTCGACAGTGCGTTGACAAGCAAGATCACTGCAATCGGTGCTTCAGCCATCAGGCATCTCAGTGACTCAGTTGAGGCTATTAAAGCAACTCGTTAAATGAAATTTTACAACAGGAACTGACTCATCCACCACAATCAGTATACATGTGCACACTGCGGAGCTCAACATAAATCCTACTTCATCGTGGCACTGTATGCCATGCATGTGACCGAAAAACATTTACTGTGCGTCTTTCGTAGCGCTAAGTCATTAATCAGCAAATCAGCTGATTGATCACCTTAGAAATTGATTCAATAAATTGCACAGACGAGGAGTTAGAAGAAAACAATCTTAATTGTACTAAACAAGCGAACTTGTTCATTCAAAGTAAATTATGAGTTTTGTCCAAATATCATAGTGCTAAAACCAAGTTAAAATTGGATGTAATTTTTTATAAGTGTCTCTAGTACAAAAGCCAGTGACAAAAGTTGCCACAATAAGTACATAAACCTATCAGAGAAGTGAATTCATTCATTCATTCTCTTCTCTTTCATTCTTTCGTACTGATTTTATTGAGTTCTTACATGTGCAGCTAATGTTTGTTTAGGTTCACTTCGTCCAGTTAATATATATATAAGTTAACGTAAGTCAGCGACCGGTAGTCTGACGACCGCAAATATGACCCACTTCCAAAATGCCGAGTAAGCTTTTGG